>JAQHUG010000349.1:348546-368172 GCA_028555095.1 Dicrostonyx torquatus | reverse complement strand
TAGCTCTGTAGTAGAGTTTGAAGTCAGGGATTGTGATGCCTCCAGAAGTTTTTTTATTGCCCAGAATTGTTTTGGTTTTTCCAAATGAACTTGAGTACCGTTCTTTCGAGGTCTTTGAAGAATTTTGCTGGGATTTTGCTGGGCAGGAGATATTTTCAATTAAGATTTTCTCTTCTGGGATTGGAGAGATGGCACAGTAGTAATGAATTCTGGTTGCTCTTAACAGAGGATCTGGTTTCAGTTCCCAGCACACACACTGTGGCTTATAAACATCTGTAAGTCCAATTTTAAGGGAGTCAGTGCCCTCTTTTGACTTTCAAATATTCATATGCATAAAATAAATTTAAAGAAAAATATCCCTCTTCCTATATATGTCTAGGAAGATTTGTTTTGACAATAAACAGCCAGCATAGCCACCTCTAGGAGAGCAACTGGCCTCCTTCCTTCCCGTCATCCTCCCATCCCCCTGCAATCCCCGTCCTCTCCCCTTCCCTCCATTCCATTCCCCTTTTCTTCCCCCACCCCCTTCTTTTGTTTTTAATTACCATAGAAAATAATGGGCGTATGCAGTAGTACCCATATTTAATCCTAGCATTCTAGAGACAGAGGCCAAAGCCGGTGGATCTCTGTGTGTTCTAAGCCAGCATGGTTTACATAGGAAGTTGTAGGCCAGCCAGGACTATATAATGAGACCCTGTCTCATAACAAACCAAACAAAAACAAACAAAGTAATGGGTTTCACCGTAACATTTTAATCCATATATATCATTAGACTTTGTTCTAATTTGCCTTCCCCTGCTTCTGAACATGGCTTTCTTGCTGAAGATTTACTTGTTCTAAATTAGAATTTTTTGGGGGTGAGGTAGGGTTTGAGACAGGGTTTTCTTGGGTAGCCCTGGTTGTCCTTGAACTCACTCTGTAGACCATGTTGGCTTCAGACTCATAGAGATTGCCTGACTGCCTTTGGGGTTAAAGGCATGCATTGCTACTATCTGGCTGGACTATTTGGAACCTTGTTTTATATTCTTTCTGACACAACTCTGGAAGATTAGGGCTTTATTCTCAGAACAGTAGGGTAAGGAGAGGCACGGCATACAATATTTTCTATGGAAAAGAAAAAAATAAGCAAGTAACTATAAAAGGGAAAGTGAAAAATCATTAAGCATAAAAAAGCAAACAAATCAATAAACATAATTTAAATTTTGTTTGCAAGTATAAAAAGTATGAGAATGGAGAGAGGTTTTAAACTGGTTAGTGTAAAAACTAATTCTGATTTAGTGCATTGCTGCATATGCAGTTTGTTCTAGATACCTAGAGTGGGAGAAGTAAGTAGAAGGTTCCCTTTATGCTCCTCCTGCCTTCCTTGTGGATGGCTATCCCTAGGGTTTATCTAACTCCTATATATTTTATTTTTGAGAAGAACAATCTATTTCAAGTTAAACTTTGCAAATCTTTACAAATATTAATTGTTTTTGGATATACCTTAGTGTTGGTTGGTTGGCTGATTTTGTTTTTTGAGACAGAATTTTAGCATGTAACTCAGGCTGGCCTTGAATGTACAGTCCTCCTACCCCAGCCTCCAGAATGCCGGGATTATGAGCATATGCTACCACAATCAGTTCTGCCTATTTTGTTTTTATTTTTTTATAAAAAATTTATTTATTATGTGTATAATGTTCTGGGTACCAGATCTCATTATAGATGGGTGTGAGCCTTCACGTGGTTGCTGGGAATTGAACTCAGGATCTCCAGATCTCTTAACCTCTGAGCCATCTCTCCAGCCCTTGTTTTTATTTTTAATTTATTCCTTTTTTATATTTGTGTGTGCATGTGTTTGTACATGTTTGCGTTTGTGCATGCGTAGTTTAGACTACAACATTAGGTGTCTTCCTTGATCATTCTCCACCTTAGTTTTTGAGACAGAGTGTCTCACTGAACTTGGAGTTTGGCAATTCTTCTAGACTGTCTGGCCAGTGAGCCCCTGGAATCTGCCTGTCTTCACCTCTTCAGTCCTGGGATTACAGGAACACACTACCATGCCCAGTTTCTCGTGTGGGTGCTTCATATATGAACTCAGGTTCTCATGGCTGTGTAGGAAGCGCTTTACCAACTCAGACATCTCCCAGCTTCTACTTGTGTCTTTTAAATGTGTGATAACTCAGTTTAAATTAGTAAAAAGAACAAATCATCTAGAAATAATAATAGAAGTAACAATTTTGACTTTAATTATATTAAGTGAAAACAGGAAGTAGATTCAGACTAGAACTAAGTAGGTAGTAACTACTATGCTTGTTTCTTCCCTTCACCCAGAAAAGGATTTTAGCAGCCTTTGTGACAAACAGCCAATAGGAAGACTTCTTTTCAGACAATTCTGTGATACCAAACCAGATCTAAAGAGGTGCACTGAATTTTTGGATGCAGTGGTAAGTGATTCATCTCAGGGTTGCATGCTTGCTTTCGTACTTTTAGATATTAAAAACTAGGATTGGTAGTTGCCTTGATGTCATATCTTTCTCCTCCTCTCCTTCCCTCTTTTTGAGATAGAGTCTCACTTTGTAACCCAAGCTGGTCTGGACCTCACTTTTGTAGGTCAGGGCTCTTACAATGTATCTTGGCCTGGCCTTGAACTTGTAGCAGTTCTGCCTCCAACTCCTGATTGCTGAGGTTATGGCATGTATAACCTTTCTGCTTCTTCATGAGTACTTTCTGCATATGAAAAAACATCAAAGGATGAATGCTTTCTCCTTTAAAACATTATTTTATATCTGAGAACCTGCATGTTTGTGAGGGTGTGTGCCATATGTATGTCTGACCCTTGGTGGCCAGAAGATGGTGTTGGGTTCTCTGGAACTGGAGTTACAGGTTATTGTGAGCACTATGCAGTTTCTGAGAACTGAATCTGAGTCCTTATCAAGAACAGTAAGTATCCTTAACTGCTAACCGTCTCGTTAACTCTGTTTTCTCCTTTTTTTATAAGCTTATGGGTCAGTACACTGTCCACATTTAGGGTACATCTTTCCTGCTCAGTTTAATCTTTTCCAAAAACACCTTCATGGAAGGTGTAGGGATATGTTTCCATGGTAGGTCTACATCCATCCAGTCAAATTGACAATGAAGATAGGAAGATTAACACACCTACTTTCGCTTACTTTTTTTTCCTTCCCGAGACAGAGGTTCTCTGTAGCAGTCCTGGCTGCCCTGGAACTCACTCTGTAGACCAGGCTGGCTTCAGACTCATAGAGATCAGCCTGCTTCTGTCTCTCAAATGCTGGGATTAAAGGCTTGCACCACCACGCCAGCTCTCCCTAACATTTTTGTCCCAGTATTGTACTTACAGTTTTGGAGAACTATTTAAATTTAACCATAGAACTCCTCTCTGGTTCAGTGGGTACTGTGTCAGTTCATAGGTCAGATCATTTAAAGTTTTACAAAATACTGTTGGTGAGTAAAATCACTAACCTTTTTCTTTTTCCTAATCTCCACTCAGGCAGAGTATGAAGTTACCATTGAAGAGGAGCAAAGAGAATTTGGGCTAGCCATCTTAAATAGATTCTTCAAAGAGGTATGGTTTCTTCTTCTTCTTCTTTTTTTTTTTTTTGTAAGTAAGATGAAGTATATAGCTCTTTTTTATTTTTAACCTTTTTGGATAAGATATACCAAATACATTAAAGCTTTCAATTTCTTACAAATGTTTCTTTCTCTCTTTTTTTTTTTTTGGTTTTTCGAGACAAGGTTTCTCTGTGGCTTTGGAGCCTGTCCTGGAACTAGCTCTTGTAGACCAGGCTGGTCTCGAACTCACAAAGATCCGCCTGCCTCTGCCTCCCGAGTGCTGGGATTAAAGGCGTGCGCCACCACCGTCCGGCAAATGTTTCTCTTTTGTATTTTGTTTAGATTAAGAAGAAATAACAAATATCTTAGAATATTGATTCAAAGAATTCTGTTTTATTTGCCTAATTTGGGATAACATTTTTTTCAATATCAACTGTATTTTAGATCTTTTCATCTATGGGTGCTGATTTTGCTTTTAAAAACCTGACTGCCAAAAAACAAAAAAGAAAGAAAAGAAAAAAGTTTAGAGAGGCAGGTGGATCTCTGTGAGTTCGAGTCCAGCCTGGTCTACAAGAGCTAGTTCCAGGACAGGCTCCAAAGCTACAGAGAAACCCTGTCTTGAAAAGTCAACAACAACAACAAAAAAAACAAAAACAAAAAACAAACAAAAAGACCCTGACTGCCCTTTTGCATTGTGTATAATTTTAGAAAATACTCAGTCCTCTTTCCCAAGTCTTCAATCCTGTCCCACGTATTCAAAGCTGCGATATGGCACAGATCCAAGGTGTGTTCATCATATGCAGACTGTCTTTGTAAATCGAGTCAGTCCCATGGCCCTGCTTCTTTCTCTTCTCCTGAATAGGCCAGGGAACTCTACAATTCGCTCTCACCAACTGAATGTGAACTCTGCCTCTTGAACCAATGCCTGACTCCACTGGACAAAATTCCTATAACAGAAGATGGCAGCCCAGACACTGGGCATCCTTGAGGCCTTTGGTGGCAACATGGGCCATGAACGGCCACACAGACCCTGGCTGTGGTAGGATCACGGACCCAGACATGGTCCTTGGCCGGAGCTGCAGCCTGGATGTGACCATGGCCCTAGGTAGTAAGACCATGACCTAGTCCTGCCACATCAGCCTACTTCTCACCGCTTCACTTCTTCAGATCCTCCTCTTTTTGGTTTTTCAGGACAGGGTTTCTCTGAGTAGCCTTGGAACCTGTCCTGCCACTAGCTCTGTAGACCAGGCTGGGATTAAAGCCATGCACCACCACCACCCGGCCAGATCCTCTTTCCAAACAAATGAATCATTTCACTTCTCTTTTTCTGTCATTTCTCCACCACATATTTGCTTATCAAGTAATGGCAGGCCCTTGGACATCTTCCCACCAGCCTAGGTCTTGAGGACTTTAGTAACAATAAAGTTATAAAAATAGACATAGAAACAGAATTGTATAATACATCATTTTTATTAAAGCATTGAACAAACTAAGATTTTGTTATTTGAGACAGGGTTTCTCTGTGTAACCTTGGCTGTCCTAGAACCCACTCCGCAGACCAGGCTGGCCATGAACTCAGAGATCCTCCTACCTCTACCTCCCAAGTGCTGGGATAAAAAGCATGTGCCACCATTGCCAAGCTAGGATTGAAATGGAATTTGTTCAGCTTGGTAAAGGGCATCTACAAAATAGAGGTAGCATTACATATTTTTAAATGTGAAAGATTACAAGGTTCTCTCTCAGATTAGGAACAAGACAAGATAGTTTTGCTGCATCTATTGAGCTGGAGTTTTGACTGGAAATTCCTTAGTGTTGATTCTCAGCTGGGACAGTCAGGTAGGAAAAAGAAGTAGAAGTAGGAGCTGGAGAGGTTGCTCAGCAGTTAAGACCACTAGTACTATTTTAGAGACACCTGGTTTGGATTCTCAGCACGCACATGGTGCTTTATAACCATCTGTGTCTCCAGTTTTAGAAAAGAATCTGACGTCCTCTTCTGTCCTCCAAGGGTACCAGGAACACAAGTAGTGCACAGACATGTACACTGGCAAATCACCTATACACATACAACTTAAAAATTAAAAAAAGAAGTGGAAATACCCAGATTGGAGAGAAATAAATTACCTTACTTGAGATTATACAATTTTTTTTTGTTTTTTTTTTTTTTATTTTTGTTTTTCAAGACAGGATTTCTCTATGTAACCCTAGCTGTCCTAGAACTTGCTTCGAACTCAGAACTCAGAGATCCCCCTGCTTCTGCTACCCACGTGTGCCACCACTGCCCAGCCAGATACTATGTATACAATGTTCCTCCTGCATGTACATCTCCATGCCAGAAGAGGGCAACAGATCTCATTACAGATGACTGTCACCCACCATGCGGTTGCTGGGAATTCATCTCATGATCTCTGGAAGAGTAGCCAGTGCTCTTAACCTCTGAGCCATCTCTCCAGCCAGAGATGATGTCATCTTGTATATAGAAGATTGTAAGGAATTGACGTACACATAAATAAGAAACATTAGTAGAATTAATAAATGACATTGACAAAGGTGATAGATACCCAATTGTTATATAACATTTTATTGTAAAGTTATACACTAAGAACAATAAGAAAGTAATTCTATTATATTTCTATCAAAGTGAATAAAATGCTTAGACAGCAGAATAAGTACAACATTTGTATATTCATCAATGAAACACTGAAAAATGAAAGGACATCTAAATAAATGAGAAAACTATATATTCATAGATCAAAAGACAGTATAACTAACATGGTCAATTCTTAGCAAATTGCTATATGTTTTCAATATATTCCCTGTTGAATTGTTCTGCTCCTTTTGTAGAAATCAGCAAACTGAGATTAGAATACATATGTCTATTTAATGGGTCCCAAATTATTGTATTCCTAGGTGGGGGAACATAATTGAGAATTCACACTTCTCATCTACAAAGTTACAATAATCAAGACAATGTGGTACTTTAAGGATAGATATACAAGTCAGTGGCATAGAATGAGAATTAGAAGTAAACCTATATGCTTACTGTCAATCAACTTAATGTAAGGCCACCAAGACCACCCAGAAGGAGAAGGCATATTCTTTTCAACAAATGATGCTGGAATAATAGAAATCTACATATAAAATAATGAAGTGGTACTCTTGCCTCATACTCCAGATGGATGTAGACCAAAATGAAATACCCAAAAAAGTAGCAGCTTTCATTATATTCTAATAGTCAGACTGTAAGAAACTTTTATAATTCAGCAATAAGAACCCTGAAATTTGGTGACGCACGCCTTTAATCCCAGCACTTGGGAGGCAGAGGCAGGTGGATCTTTGTGAGTTCGAGACCAGCCTGGTCTACAAGAGCTAGTTCCAGGACAGGCTCCAAAGCTACAGAGAAACCCTGTCTCGAAAAACCAAAAAAAAAAAAAAAAAAAAAAAAAGAACCCTGAAATTTATTTTAAAAATCATTTATTTGATGGGTTTGAGTATTTTGTTGCATGAATTTGGAAGAGTGTGGGACCCCTTGGAACAGTAGTTACTGTTGGTTGTAAGTCACCATGTGAGTTCTGAGAATCAAACCTGGTCCTCAGGATCCAGTGCTCTTTACTGCTGAGCCATCTCTCCAGCCATAAAATTGTATTTTATGTGTATGAGTGTTTTGTCTGCATGTGTATCTGTATACCACCTGTGTTCAGGGTGCCTGTGGAAGTTGGAAGAGGGTGTCAGATTCTCTAGAACTAGAGTTATGGATGGTTGTGAGTCACAGTGTGGGTGCTGACAACTGAACCCAGGTCTGGAAGAACAGCCAGTGCTCTTAACTGCTGAGTTATCATTTCAGCTCTGCTTTATAAAAAAATAGCAAAGTAAATGTGCTTTGTACAAAACTGAAAGTTTTGATATTAGCTAGATTCCTTATAGTCAGAAGTCTGTCTGGAATTCATTTATGGACTTTAATTGTAAATTAAATAAAAATATGGATTTTTTTTCTTAACATAGACGATGATTTTCTCATGTGTTTTCTTTTCCCAGAAAATCCTACATCAGGCTTTTTAAAAACTAGGAAACTGGGACCTAGGGACACTGTTAGTGAGAATATAAAATGGTAGATTCATCGTAGAGAGGGGAGTTTCATGGTGAATATCAGTATTTAACATGTGTGCATTCGAGGCTGAAGAGATGACTTAACAGCTGAGAGCAATGGCTGCTCTTCCAGAAACTAGACCCTGGTTTGGTTTCCAGCACATATGTGGCAGCTCACAACAGTCTCTTACTCCAGTTCCAGAGGATTGGACACCCTCTTCTTGCCTGAGAGTACTGCACACACATGGTGCAAGGCATATATGCAGGCAAAACACCCAAACAGTAAATAAAAAATAAAATGTTCAAGTTTTTTACTGTGTGTATTCTTTGATCTAATAATTCTTTGTTTTTCGAGTCAAGGTTTCTCTGAGTAGCCCTGACTCCTGGAACTCACCCCTGTAGACCAGGCAGGTTTCAGACCCACTTGCCTCTGTCTCCTGAATCCTGGGATCAAAGGCATGTGCCACCACTGCCCGGCATAGTTATTCTGTTTTTAAGAACCCATTCTGTGGGAACCAAAAAGCTAGAGGTGTTGTTGGTAATGGTGCTTGTAGTAGTAAAATTGACAGATAAAATGTTTATCAGTGCCTGCTTACAAAGGCTATACACATACATATTTTTCTGTTTGTATGAAGATGAAAAATCTGAAGAGATATTTGTGTGATTTAAATTTTTAAACTGTAATTGAAAAATATACAATGAAATTTACATTAACCATTTGTTTTGTTTTTTGAGGCAGAGTCTCTGTACTTTGCCCCGGGAGTCCTAGAAATATCTGTATAAACTAGACTGTTCTTGAAATCAGAGAGATCATTCTGCCTTTGACTCCTGGGATTAAAGGCATGCACCACCACATCCAATAACTATTTCTTTTTAATATAATATTAATTGATTAATTATTGATTACTTGAGAATTTCTTTCATACGTACGATGTATTTTGATAATATTCACTTCCCATCTCCCCTCTAATTCCTCCCAGGTTCAACCCTCACACTCTACCTCCTCCTAACTTACATCTTCTTTTTTTAGAAATAATCCCCTGAGTCCTATTTGCACCATCTATAAACTCAAGGGTATGGAGCAATGCCCTGGAGTATGATTTGACTTATCAGGGACCACACCCTTAATGAAAACCTAGTCTTCTTCCCTCAAAATCCATCAACTGCCAGTAGTCCCCTATCTAGGGTTGGGAGCTTATGAACCCTTTCCCCTTCTTGCTAGATTGATGACTTACTTGAACCTGTGAAGGTTTTGTGCAGGCAGCCACAGCTAATGAAAGTTCATGAATGTAGTGGTCATGTCATGTCCAGGAGATACCATTTTGATTCAGTTCTTCCCAACTTGTAGCTCTTGTAATCTTTCTGTCCCCTCTTCCAAGAAGAGTACCTGAATCTTAGAGGTAATGAACATGATGTCCCACTGTGACTGAGGATTCCATAGACACTTATTTACATTTTGATCAATTGTGATTTTCCGCTTAACCACCTACCACAAAGAAAGTCCTCTAGTGTGGACTAAGAACTTTACTGATCTATAGGTATAAAGATACAAATTTAGAGGGCAGTTTCATACTATATCCTCTTAGCAAAATAATATGTTCACCCCTGGGACCTTTGGACTTCTGGATCATGGGTTTGAGGCTAGATTTACAGTAGTAGGCTTGAGTTTCCTCTTACGGAATTGGCCTTAAATTCACTCGGAAAGTGATTTGTTATCACCGTAACATGTGCACTACAATTGCACCCATGGATATACCTCATTATGCTGTCCATTGTAGCTCACAGGGTTTACAGCTGGTTAAGATTGCGGATAACTTTCTCCCTGATAAAATACATACAGCACCTTCTGGTACTGTGAGAACAAATTAGTGAGGTGGAAGCTTCCTGGTCAATACCTGCTTAATTTCTCCGTGTCCTGTGATTAGAGTGTGTGGCATCTGTTTCTAAGTGTATATAGTTGAGTAATGTTCAGTACATTTACACTGTTATGTAAGCAGTCTCTAGAACCTTTTTATCATTTGAAAAGAAAGCGCTGACATCAGCAGTCTGATCTCTTTTTCTCTCCCACACATATTAATCACTCTTCTACTTCCTGCCATTTTTAATTTTACTACCCACATATATATCCATAAGTGAAATTAATACTTTTGGAACTGGCTTATTTTGTTTAACGATAATTTATGTTGTAGAATGAGTCAAAATTACTTTTCTAATGTTTTAAAATTAGTAACTTTGCAATGCTAGGGATTGAACTCAAGACAAATGTTATGACACGGGGCTATGTCATTAGTCCAAGAATGTCCTTTTAAAAGCCTTTTCTTACTCTGGAGAGGTGGCTCAGTGGTTAAGAGCACTAGCACTGGCTGTCTTCCAGAGGTCCTGGGTTCTACTCTCAGTGCCCATTTGATGGTTCACAACTCCAGTTTCAGGGGATCTGATGCCCTCCTGATTTCTGTTGGCTCTGCATACATGGTGCCCATTCATGCAAACAAAACATGCATTATATAAAACAAAATTCTTTTTCCTTTTTATGTCTGTTCAGCCATGTCCATGCTGTTTTTCATGCTAGACTTGTGCAATGCTGGGGACTGAACCCAGGTCTTGCTGCATGCTAGACAAATACTCCATCTATCAACCATATCTTTAGCCCTGCTGTTATTATTTTTGGCTAACAGGAGTGATATGGCAGTAGATGTGGGTGTACAAATTCTTCTTGAGATCTTGTTTTCTGTTCTATACATGTTTTGAGTTTATAAGAACAGATCTAGAAAGCAGACTAAATGCTGGAGGGTGGTACTGGATTAGGACTTGACTTAATATTTCATATACTCAAAAGTTTATAGTAGGCATGTTCTTTGAATGATAAACTATGAAAAAACTAATTATTGTATATATGGCTTGTGCAATATTTAGAAGTCAGAAGTCCCCTTACCACAGATACCTCCTGCTGTTGTGAAAACCTGTAAATGGAACCTGAAGCAGAATTCCTCCCCTAAAAATGTTTTCCAGGAATGTGCTGGGTAAGTGTTCTGTGCTCGACCTTGCATATATTATGGGTGTTTGAGTTTGTTGAGACAGAATCTTATATAGATAGCCCAGGTGGGCTTCAAACTCACTTTGTAAGCTAAAGTTAGCCTTGAATTTCTTCTGGGCCTGCCACTACTTCTGAAGTTCTAAGATGGTAAGCGTGTACCATGTGCTACACCTGGCTTGTGTACATATTATCTATTGGTAACTCCAAGATAGAGGATGATAGTCTGTTTTTTTAATCTTTATTTTAAGGTTTTGTTGTTGTTGTTTTTTGCTTTGCTTTTTCTTAAGACAGGGTTTTCCTGTATAATAGTTCTTCCTGTCCTGGAACCCACTTTGTAGTGGCCTTGATCTCAGATCTGCCAAGAGACTTGAGCCACCACCACCCAGCTTTTGATATCTCTCTCTCTCTCTCTGGTGTAGCGAGTTAACTTCTTATCTGGATAATTTTGCAATTAAGATGATCCCTTTCAGTAACTTCATGTAGAAATGGTTAAGTGAAGAATAATGATCACATGTGCATAAAGGTTATATTGAAGCAGATCATGGTGTCAAGCTCCAAGATCACAGGATTTCTATGATAACTTTGGGCCATCATTTCTCTGCTTTCCAAAGTGCTTGTGTGTAGCTTGAAAAGAGTCTAAAAATATTTTTTCTAGATCTAAGCATTTGCTGAAAGTATTTTTCTCTGGATTTTTGAAACAGGACAGGGAAGTTCTTTTTTCTTTTCTGCGACAAAGAACATTTATTAAAGTCCAGTTTCACACAGATTGAAGACAATGGGGGTATGCGGCTGCGCTCGTCAGCTGTTTCTAGAAGTGGTAATTTTACCTTGCATGTTCATTTAGAAAATAGAAAAGGGGATGCATTTTAACTCATATGAACACAACATTGTCCCTGTATTAGAGTCAAACAGATGCAAAACACCCCTGGCCATTTTTTCTTTATTTAACATTGGCAGAAAATTATTTAACATACACTAGCAAATTAGGTTAAATAATATAATAAATGTATGAATACCTAATATGTAAACAGTGACTTCTTGGTATTCAGGAATGAAAAATTAAATTATTATTATTATTTTCATCTTTGTTTGTTTGTCAAGACAAGGTTTCTCTGTGTTACCCTGGCTGTCTTGGCTCATTTTATAGACCAGGCTGGCCTTGAACTCACAGAGATCCACTTGCCTCTACACCACCACCTGGCTACAAACTTAACACGAGATTTAATTTACCAAGTAGCAGTAGATGTTCCCCTTTTTAAAATTTCTCCACATGTATTTGAGGGGATAGTGTGTACCATAGCACCTGTCTGAAGATCTGAGGACAACCTGCCAGACTCGGCACTCTCTTCCTACCCTGTGGATGTTGGGAATTGAACTCATTGTCTGGCTTGGCAGAAAGTACTCTTGTAATGAGCCATCTTAGTGGTCCCAAAATATTTTTTTTAAATTATGGCTGGAGTCGGGCAGAAGATACAGAGAAACCCTGTCTTGAAAAACCAAACACACACACACAAACACACACACGCAAAAAAAATCAAGACAGGAAATGATTTGGAGCTTTTGAACCATTTAGGTCTGTTGGAATGATTTAACCAGTACTGTTTGTTTGTTTTGGTTTTCAAGATAGAGGTTTTCTGTAGCTTTGGAGCCTGACCTGGTACTGGCTCTGTAGACCAGGCTGGTCTCTAACTCACAGAGATCCTCCTGTCTCTGTCTACCAAGTGCTAGGATTAAAGGCAGGCTAATCTCTGTGAGTTCAAGACTAGCCTGCTTTACAAAGCTAGTTCCAGGACCACCTTCCAAAGCTTAAAAAAAAAAAAAATGAATGAATGAATGATTTTTTTTTTTTTTAAGAAGGCTTTAGGGCTGGTCAGAGTCTCACCCTTTCAGCACTGATTCTAGCCAATACAATAGAGGGGAAAGGGCATCCAGATTTAGTAGAACGGACTAAAACTCTTTATTCATAGATAATGTAATCTTATATATATATATAATCCAAATGATTCCACAAAACTGATTAAACTGGATTGGCACTGTTACAAGATCACTAAACAAAATTAGTTTTTTATATATTAAAAGTCATAATAAAATTAATAATAAGATAGTTGCTTTCTCTTTTTTAATATTTTTATACATTTTTAATTTCTACTTCCCATGTAGATTATATCTATGTAAGTCTCTCTTAGTGTCCACATTGTTTTCTAAGTTCTCTGGGATTGTGGTTTGTAGGCTGGCTTTCTTTGCTTTATGTTTAAAAACTACCTATGAGTGAGTACATGTGACAATTGTCTTTCTGTGTCTGGGTTACCTCACTCAAAATAATGTTTTCTAGCTCCATCCATTTTCCTGCAAAATTCAAGCTGTCGTTATTTTTTTCTGCTGTGTAGTACTCCATTATGTAAATGTACCACATTTTCCTTATCCATTCTTCAGTCGAGGGGCATTTAGGTTGTTTCCAGGTTCTGGCTATGACAAACAAAGCTGCTATGAACATAGTTGAGCACATGTCCTTGTGGCACGGAAGTTCTTAAGTATGACATTTGATTAAATTCAGCTTCCTTATAAGCATGGGACAAAAGTGATTTCTGAGGAAATCTGGTAATAAGAAGGTAGTGTTTTTGTAGTTGTGTGGATAGTCACTTGTCCCACAGAAAGGAAACTAAGACCTGAGAAATGTGGAAAAGCTTATCCTGAGTTCTGAGAATATTTAAGTGACATTTTCATTGTGCTTTGAAGATTCCTCTGGTCAGATGTGGTTTATCACTGTACCACCTGCATGCAATGGGTAGTGGCAGAAGGATCATGGTCTGAGGCTTTGACTACATATCAAGACCTGTCTCTGGGAATTTGAGAGATAGCTCAGCAGTTAAGAGCACTGGCTGCTCTTCCAGAAGACCTATGTTCAGTTCCCAGCATCCACATGGAAGCTCAGTTACAGAACTACCTTTAACTTCAGTTCCAGGGTATCTAGTACCCTCACCCAGCCATAAATGCAGGCAGAACACCAATGCACATATAAATAAATAAATCTTCAAAAAAGAGATCTTGTCTCCAAAAGAGCAAACAACAACAAAACCCAACAATACAGAACAAAAATAAAGAAAATATTAAAAAAAAAAAAACTTGTTCTAGATACAATTTAGGGGGAGCTTGGAGGGTGGGAAAGTATGTGCAAGAGCTGCATGTGTTATATATTACCTGACCACTTATCTGTCAAGTATGAGATACACAACAGCAATCCATTTTCTTCTTGTTTTTCTTCAGTGGATTGATTGGATGGTCAGGGACTTGGAAATTTTTGAGCATGATTAGAAAATTGGTGAGAAAGGCATTTGGAGAAAAGTTTGTGAATCTGTCCAGATGGGTGAAGGACATGAAGGTACTCATTCCTATGTAAATGTTCATCCAAAGATGACTTGAGCAGAGAAAGGTTCAGTAATTAAGCAGATAGCATGACCCATTCTGTGGACAGTCCGCCTCTTTCCCCAGCCAACGCTGTCATTGCTCAAAACCAGAATGATCATAGTGGCAGAGATGGAGGTTATGTGTGGGATTGACAACGTGAACTTCTACTCACCAAATCTGACAGCTGCTGCTCAGTGCCAGATCTGCCCGAGATATGACACAATTTTCCAGGGCAACCAGCCAGTGACCTGATGACAGGTTGACTATGTTGGACCCTTTCTCTGTAGAAGGATAATTTGTCCTTACTGAGGTAGATACTTAATCTGGCTATAGATTTATTTGCCTTTCCTGCACATACTGGTTCTGCAAAAACTACCATCCATGGATTTACAGAATGCCTTATCACCATCATGGTATTTCACACAATATTGTTTCTGGCCAAGGAACTCACTTCTAGAAAAGTGAGACAGTGGACCTACAATCATGAAGTCCACTGGTCTTAACATGATCCCTACCATCCTGAAGCAACTGGCCAGATAGAGAAGTGGAATAACCTTTTGAATACACAATTACAGAGCTAATTAGGAGACAGTAGTCTGGACTGCTGGGGCAGGGTTCTTCAGAAGGTGGTGTGTGCTTTACATCAACATCCAATATATGATATAGTTTCCCCATAGCCAAGATCCATGGGTTCAGGAATTAAGAGTTAGGGAAGGGTGATAGTGAGTAGGAAAATTTTTGCCTCCTATTCCTGTGACCTTAAGTCCTACTAGCCTAGAAGTTTTGGTTCCAGAGGGGGAACTGCACCTGCCAGGAGACAGTACAAATATTCCATTGAATTGGAAGCTCATACTTCCCCCTGGTCTTTGGGCTTCTAATGTCCTTAAACAAACAGACTAAAGGAAAGGAATAACTGCTTTAGGAAGGATGATTGATCCAGACTACCATGTGGAATCTGGATTACTTACCATTGGATTGCTTGAAGGTAAGAAAGGTTATGTCTGGAATTAAGGAGATCCTTTAGGACATCTCTTGGTGCTACCGTGTCCTGTGTAAACTCAGTGGGGAAGTAGAGCAACCCAATCCTGGCAGGATGATGGACACAGACGGTTCAGTAATGAGGTATGGATCACTCCAGGAAAAGAACGAAAACCTGCTGAGTTCCTTGCTGAGGGTGAATGAAATACAGAATGGGTAGTAGAGGAAGGTTAAGGCCACATGATCAGTTTCAAAGCAAAGATTATAATTGACATGAGTGTTTTTGTTATGTTTTGTTAAGAATTTGTAACTGTTTATGTGAGAATGGAGCATAAAAATGAGGTAGACTAATGTCTCAGGCAATAGCCAACTTTATTCAGAGTGTCAGGCAGTTTATGAAGAATCACATTAGGAACAACATGCTTTTCCATAGAGACATATAAACAAATAACAATAGTCAGCTGTAATGAATAAGGTAAAGTAAACTCCTCTCTGCTATACCTAGGAGGGGCATGAAAACACATTTCAAGAACAAATGTGTGTTTTTAAAGAAACAGGTCCTAATTGCTCAGTTAATAATATTTCCTTCATGGGTCTCTGAGGGAGTTGAAGACTAAGTAGTTATAGTTTCTCTTGTTTACCAGACTCAGAAAAGTAATGCACTAAAGAAATGTAAAGTATATAAGGTTGAGAGACATAAAAAGATAATTTTGAGTTGTTCATACAAGTTATAATAGAAAGTGAATTAGGTACAACACTTTGGACTCACCATGATAGGATATAGATAATGGAGTATTTTCTCTGAATCTGTCAAATGCAAATGGACTAGACATTGTTGATGTACTTATTGCCTGAATATATGCAATTATTGTACTTACTGCATATAGTTTTTCTTATATTAGTTATAGCCTTCTTTATTTTAGCCAAAAAGGGGAAATGTAGTGATCTTGTGTTCGTGTTTTAATAACTAAAGTTTGCCTGAAGGACAAGAGTGCCAAGCTGAGCCACTAGAAGCTAGGCAGTGGTGGCACACACCTTAAATTTTAGAACTTGGGGGACAGATGGATCTCTGTTAGTTCAAGACCACTCTGGGCTACATGAAATTGATCCAGCATAAAAGAGAAACAGCTTACACAAAGGTGATCCCAGCACTTGGTAGTCACACCCTTTAATCCCAGCACTAGGGTGGTGGAGACAGGAGTGATATGGCTGGGCAGAGAGAGAAATATAAGCAAGGAGGAGATAGGAGCTCAGTGTAGTCTGAGGAATAGTGCAGCCTGAGACAGTCTGAGGAGCAGTGCAGTCTGAGGACAAGATCTTAGCATTGGTAGAAGTAAGAACTATGACTGTCCACTCCGCTTCTCTGATTATTCAGCTCTCACCCCCTGATAGCTGACTCTGAGTTTTTATTACTAAGACCAATTAGAATTTGTGTTACAGTCTTGTTTTCTTGGAGTTTTTTCATAAGAACTCAGAATTCCCTCACACTACTCCATTCTTAGACATTGTTCCAACCATTAATCATATTTAAGTTTGAGATACTACAAGACTATCCCTCAAAGGGACTTTGCCACCTATATTAAAATCTATAATGTATTTAGAATTGTACATGGGATAGTCATATCATATTAGGTATAATCATGACTTGGTTTTTATTTTCATTTGGAAATTATGACATAAGGAGATATGATTATGTGTAAAGTTGACAGGGTGTACTTGTGATGGCTATTCTTGGTTGTCAACTTGTCTGCATCTGTAATTAACTAAAACCCAAGTGGTTGAGTATACCCGTAAGGGACCTTTTTTTTTTAAGATTTATTTACTTATGTATACAGTGTTCTGTACATCAGACTTCATTACAGATGGTTGTGAGAGCAGCCAGCGCTCTTAACCGCTGAGCTATCTCTCCAGCCCCCAAGGGATTTTTTTTCTTAATTAAATCATTCGAAACAGGAAGATTTTATGAGGTGGGAAGATCTGCCTTAAATCTGGGCCACGCATTCTGGTGGTAACCTATATAAAGGACATAGAAGAAGGAAGCTCTTGCTCTTTGCCTAATTGCCCTCACTCTCTCTGGAAAATTTATTTCTTTACATTAGAGCCATTTCTTTGGAATTCCAGTGTATGCTAATGACCACATCCACTCTTGTGGATTGAACAACTACCAACAATTGATTTTCCATTGGTAGACAGCTATTGCTGAACTAGCTAGACTACAAGCCTGTGAGCCAGTCTAATACATCCCATTCATTCTATAAGTTCTGTTCCTCTAGAGAGCCCTGACTATCCAGGAGGACAACAATAAAGACAATTGAGTGAGCTTTAGAGATGCTTAAGAGGCTGGAGATAATAGTAGAATCCACAGACTTCTGGGGTTTTGAGCTGTGTTTGAATAATGAAACGAAGTTGAGAAATAAATAATTGAATCACCAGTGTTGCCTGAGACTCGATTGAGGCTGAGGAGTGACTGATGCTTTAGGTCCTTTGGCAGAAAAGAG
This sequence comes from Dicrostonyx torquatus, assembly GCA_028555095.1. Classification (NCBI taxonomy): domain Eukaryota; kingdom Metazoa; phylum Chordata; class Mammalia; order Rodentia; family Cricetidae; genus Dicrostonyx; species Dicrostonyx torquatus. The sequence goes on along the minus strand of JAQHUG010000349.1, from coordinate 350,625 downwards.
TGTTTTAAATGAACAGAGACTGTGGACATCTCTACCTCTTCATTCCTGACATTCTTCAGCTCAATATGGTAGCTCTTCCCTCCCTCAATTATTGGAGGACCTTTGTCACCTTGATTAGAACTATGCTGGTAGAGGGAAGATGCAGACACCAAGCTGCATGCATTGGAGAGTGCTGTATGGTAAAGAAGACATACCCCAGTGCTAGAGACAGGCTGTAAGTTAGGGGTGGAAATGAGAGAAGGGTGGTCATTTCAGAGGGTAGACTATTTTCAGTAGCTGTAGAAACAAGAGTAAGAACTTCATTTTGACTCATGCTGGTATAGTCATGTGTCATGTAAGAGCTTTCACTGACAGATTACACACATGATAGTGATCTCATAAGATTGTATTGCCTGGTGATGTGGTAAGCATGTTTACGTAAGCATTATGTGATGTTCAGATGGCAACAAACTCACCTATCATCCATTTATGTTTGTTTGTTTACTTTTCTTTTTGATTATTTTTCATTATACGTATCAATCCAAGTTCCCACTCCCTCCCCTTCTCTCATACCCCCCACATACCCTCCTACCCCATCCCCATTCACCAGTGCATACACTTCTGTGAAGACCACAGTGCCCAGAAGGATCCTAATTATCAAGAACATATGAATTACCTCTTTAAAAATAGAATAAAGTAAAATAAAAACCACGTGACTGGTTCAAATTCTAAAACTCAGAAAAAAATTGTGGGAGAATTTCCAAAGCCTCTTCAGTTCCTACTACCAATTCCACAAACAAACCACAATATTTTCCATTTGAACTTTGTTCTTGAGTACTTGTCCTTTTGCAATATCTGTGCAATGCTTCAGTCTATACCCCCACCTTCTTCAGAAGACTCCAGATAATTTCCTACCCCAAATGAAGTGATCTGTATAGATTGTTTCTCATCCCAGTAACCCTGTCTTCCCTGTTTTCTTGTAAGTAGTGTACCTGCCCTTGTTTTGTTTTTGTAGTATTAGGGATTGAACCAAGAATGTCACACATATTATGTGCTCTATACCACTGTACCATATCCCAAGTCCCCCAAATAAGAATTTTATTACTCCTATAATAGAATTATAAATAAAATCTAAGAGATGGCTAATTTCATACAATTTCTCAAATATGTAATGTAGGGAGATGGTTCAGTGGGTAAGAAAAACATTTGTTGTTAAAGCAAGAGGACCTGAGTTCAACTCTCCTATACCCATGTAAAAGCCCAATATAACTCTTTGTGCCTATAACTCCAGTATCAGTGGGTGGAGCACAGGAGTTTGATAGCCAGTCAATGTACCACGTACACATACATACACAATATATACATAATGCACACAAAGAAATGTATAGCATTAATTTATTAGGTGATTTACATTTCAAAAAAGATGGTGTAGTATATATTATTTCCTACCATAGGAGGATTACTGTATGTTTAAGGACTTTTGTTTTATTGGTAAAAGGTTGACTTTCTCCTGAAATACACACTCATGCACACACCTTGAATGCCTTTTAAATTACTATCTTCCTTGGGCTGGAGAGATGGCTCAGAGGTTAAGAGCATTGCCTGCTCTTCCCAAGGTCCTCAGTTCAATTCCCAGCAACCACATGACCATCTGTAATGGAGTCTGGTGTCCTCTTCTGGCCTACAGGCATACACACAGACAGAATATTGTATATATAATAAATAAATATTTAAAGAAAAAAAATTACTATCTTCCTATTCCAATATTTGTGTGTAGTAGATGTAGGTGTGTGTGCGCATGCGCATATAAATTCTAGAGGTCAGTATTGAGTATTGGCTTCAGTTGTGTTCCATCTTATCCTTTGAGACAGGGTTTCTCCTTGAATATGGACATGGCTGTTTTGGCTATACTGTCTGACCAGCAAACTCCTCAGGATCTTTTAATCTTTTTTTTTTTTTTTTTTTTTGGTTTTTCAAGACAGGGTTTCCCTGTGGCTTTGGAGCCTGTCCTCTTGTAGACCAGGCTGGTCTCGAACTCACAGAGATCCGCCTGCCTCTGCCTCCCGAGTGCTGGGATTAAAGGCGTGCGCCACCACCGCC
>JAQHUG010000349.1:327953-347681 GCA_028555095.1 Dicrostonyx torquatus | reverse complement strand
AAAAAAAAAACAAAAAACTTCTGACTTTCAGAGAGTAAAGGGATTCCATTTCTTTAAAATATTTCATATGTTCATTATAGAAGAACCTATGTTCTTCTATGTTCTTCTATAATGGCAATTTCTGTATAGTGAATTGTGTATAAAGCACCTCTCTCAGTGAATGCTTCTTAACTATGATAAATGTATATAATTGGATCAAATCTTTTCTAGAATTGTCTATACCTATTTGAGTGAAACACCATTTGAAGAATACCAAGCCAGTACATACTTCTGTCGATTTTTACAATGGAAATGGCTAGAAAGGTAGGTTTTAATTTAATTCTGATTGAAAGTAACTTTTTACAATGCATATCATTTGATGTTCAGTTCAGTTTTCTACATGTCAGAATGTTACTGAAAATCTTGAGTTATATGTATTATTTTACATGGAAATCTTTAGTAGGTGGAATGTTATATAATTACTTCTGATTCAGTGGACCCTGTTCTCTTTCTTTAAAATGGCAGTTAACTCTCATTGTACATTTAGGAAATGAAACATTTTGGCTTTATAGTAATGCAATGCAGTGGTTGAAGCTCTGTTCAGATTCTTGCTAGCTGTGAGGCATTAGGCAAGTGACTTAACCACTATGAGCTATAGATCCTTTTATACAGAGACACTCGTATACCTATTTTAGTTAGGGTTTCTATTGCTGTGAAGAGGCACTATGACCATGTCAACTCTTATAAAGGAAAACATTAAATTGGGGCTGACTTAAAGTTCAAAGATTTGGTCTGTTATCATCCTGGTGGGAAGCATGGCAACACACAGGCTAACATGATGCTGGAAAGGTTGCTAAGAGTTCTACTTCTACATCCAGATCATCAGGCAACAGGAAGAGAGTGACACTGGGCCTGTCTTGGGCTTCTGAAAACCCCACCCCCAGTGATACACTTCTCCAACAAGGCCACATCTACTACAGTAAGGCCATACCTTCTAATAGTGCCACTCCCTATGAGTCTGGGGGGCTATTTTAGTTCAAACCACCATATCCTATGTTGCTTCACTCTTGCTGGGAGATGCATATACAATGTGTAGACCAGTGTTTGGTGAACCAAAGAAATGCCACAAAATCATCAGCTGCTATTAGAACTGTTGTGATTATTATTTCTAAAATTAATAGTTGACCCCACACACACATACTTTTTGAGATTAAGTTTCATTATGTTGTCTGGTTGGCTTGGAACTTACTATGTAGACCAGGCTGGCCTTAAACAGATATCTGTTTTCCTCTGCCTTCTGAGTACTACAATTAAAGATATGTGCCACCATACCCAGCATACATGCATATATATGCATGTTATGTTTTGAGGTACTTTACTTAAAGGGAAGTGTGATATGTTTATGAAGTTTTCCTCAGCAGCCTTTTGACAGGTTGTAAAATATGCCAAAAATTGATCCATGAAGTGTAAACATACATATTTCCTAGAATGGGCTGCTTGTGTATTCATCTTCATTTAGAATAACCAATCTGTTGTATATTTTGTGGCAATGATTTTAATAAATTTTAAATGTGCTTATTTCTCTGAGTAAAAAAAAAATTGAGAATTGTGAGTCCTGACCATAGACATCTTTGTCTCAGGCACTGTTTCAGGCAACATGGGCCAACAGATAGGACTAACACAAGCTCTAAGTAGGCTTTTCTATTTTAAAATAACAGTGCAGTGTGAGATCTGAAACTTTTTTTTTAATTGGTTAGGCAGCCAGTAACAAAGAAGACGTTCAGACATTACAGAGTACTAGGAAAAGGCGGGTTTGGAGAGGTAAGTAACCTGTGCCAGTTACGGCAGTGCTTCTGTTAGAGAGGCAGCCAGCCAGTCATCTGCACACATACTTATCTCCTTATGCTTCTTTTTGAGAATAGTTTCAGACAACTTGATATGAAGGTGAATTTTTGATCAAAAGGTACTTCTGCTTTAAACTTTAAAACAATAACAACAACAAAAACTTTTGTGACTTCACTTTCCATTTTCCATTCTGGCTGAGTTATTTTTTCATGCTTGATATTTAAGCAGACTGAAAAACTTTTGAAATTTCTGTTATTCATGACTAGCTCTAAAATTTATGTTGCATAGAGTACTGTTTATTTTTGAAGGGTGATTCACCCAAGTTGTCTCTAAACTCCTAAATTTAATAATTCCTCCCACCTCAGCAAGCTGGGACCACAAATCCATGCCGCAGTGGCTAATCAGAGGACATTGTCAAATATGCTTATTTAACTCATTTGTGGTTAGACATTTTCCTAGTTTGCTTTCTGCTGCCTTGATTAAAACACTATGACCAAAAGGATCTTAGGGAGGAAAGAGTTTGTTTTTCTAACATTTTAGGGCTTAGACTGTCATCAGAGAATACAACAGCATGAATTCAAGGCAGGAATTTGAAGCAGCACCATGGATGAATGCTGTTACTGGCTTCCTTCCTCTGGGTTTGTGCTCAGCCAGTTTTCTTATACAGCCCAGGGCCACCTACCCAAGGGTGTGACTGCCTATAGTAGCTGCACTCTCCATCAATTAACTATCAAGAAGGTAACCACTGACATGCCCCAGGGCAGTCTGATGGAGGCTAATCTTCAATTGAAATTCCCTATTCCAAATTCTAGGTTGTAGCAAGCTACTGATAAAACAAACCAGTGTAGGTACAGATGTACCTTATACCTGCATTAAAAGGTGTTCAGGACCTCTTTTGATACCTTTTGTGCCTGTAATTGGGAGTTAGGAAGATAGCAAGTTTTAGACTAGCTTGGATTATATAGTACGACCCTGTCTGAAAAAAAAAAAAGTGTTCAGACCTAGGGACATAGAACATGGTATAGCCCTAGCTTCCCATATACAAAACCTTAAGTATGATACTCAACACCTTTTTAAAGAGTATTTTAAAATGTGTGAATTCAGAAAATTCTAGAGAAAATTCACACAGATTCTTGAGGGATAGGTTTTAAACATGACAGCTGTATTGGATAGAGATCACCTATAGCAGTTAGAGAGAGAGTAGTGCATCTGGGCGTTGGTAGTGGCACAAGTCTTTAATCCCAGCACTTGGGAGGCAGAGGCAGGCGGATCTCTGTGAGTTCAAGGGCAGCCTGGTCTACAGAGCAAGTGCTAGGATAGGCTCCAAAGCTACACAGAAAAACCCTGTCTCAAAAAAAAAAAAAGAAAAATAGGGCCTGGAGAGATGGCTCAGAGGTTAAGGGCACTGGCTGTTCTTCCAGAGGTCCTGAGTTCAATTCCCAGCAACCACATGGTGGCTCACAACCATCTGTAATGAGATCTGGTGCCTTCTTCTCGTCTGCAGGCATACATGCAGACAGAACACTGTATACATAATAAATAAATAAATTTAAAGAAAATAGAGAATAGTGCACAGTACTGATGTGATAATTTAAAGAGACACTAATTGCCCCGTTAATTATCTGGAGTGGTCATGTTCAGCCTATGAATTTTCAATTCCCCACGAAACAGGCAAGCAATTAGAAATTAACACTTTTTAAAATCAGAAATAAGTTACATAGCCCAGATGTGATTTACATCAGATATGTGCTCAAGTTCTACTTTAAAACAAAAGCAGAATCCATCAGCATTGCCTCAAAATTAATTTAATTCAGTGTTACTGTGTTCAAGCGAGCTCTGTCGGCCATTTGCATGTTGAGGTGAAGGAAGTGGATCAAAACTGCCATCACTGTGTTGGAGGAATACCCTGATATTATAACTTATGGGGTTGCATTTGGCCAATTCGCCCAACACTGTTGTAAGCCCTTCAACAGTGGATGGTCTGTAAGGACTCATTCCTCTGTGGAATGTGTCGTAGACCAGAGACTTTTCTCTCTTCAGCTCATACTGTCATTCTCGATCTCCAGGAACAAAGCATTAGATTTTGGCAAGAGGCAGATGAGAAGATGTTTTAGGGAGCAGGGTATCATGTTAATAAATGAAATTCTAAGTTATAATCACATACATGGTTTAAGATTGATTCAGTAGGATCACATGAGCAAATTTTAATCATTGTGAAAGACTTGTTATAGATTATATTTGGATACATTTTCTTGGGTTTTCAAACAAATGATTACCTGGATGAATTAACTGTGGTAGCTCTTTGCAGACTTTTTTGGGTATGTTAGGCTCTAAGTCAAGGCCCAGAGGACAGTGAGCAGTCTGTTTCTATTCTGAATGTCTGTCAGAGGGAGCCTTACTGAGTCACTACAGGGACAGTTGCAGTTCCTATCTCAGTGAGCTTGGAGGGAAAAAATAATTTACCAGCAGTACTTCTCTTGCTCATGCTTTAAGTGTTGTAAAGTCAGTCTTCAGCTTCCTGAGGCAAGCACAGTGGAAAGCATTTGGGCTCATGACTGTTCTAAAGGTAGCACAGTGTGGTGAGACCAGCATGTATTTCAGAGTTATGCAAGCCCAGGGTCAAGTCCTGCTTCTTCTTGTCATCAGTTTTGTGATCTTGGGTCACTATCTTGACTTCATCTTTGGCAGAAGGATGATGGTCCCTCCTTTCTGAGGACATGGAGGCATTGTGCCTAGCCATGAACTTTTAATTAAAAAATTCCAGAATTATTCAAATTTTTAAAAATTTTTGCTTTTCTAAGAATCTAAAGACATATAAAGACAAACTTAAATAGACTCAGCATGATCACATATGAAAACAAGTTCCATTGTGTCTTGATAAAGTACACTGTTTTGTTCACTTTACTCCCAGCAGCTACTGTTGACAAGAAACTGGGAGTCAGAGGAAAATCCAGTGGAAAACTTCCAGTTATCAATACCCAAAAGGTCTTGGCTCATCCCATGCTTTGTCCAGCCTTTACCAGAAATGATTATCAGAGAGAAAATAGTTTACGTCATATACCCTAAAAACGACAGGTATATATAAGCCTTTTTCTCCCCTTTAAACTAGGTTTGTGCCTGTCAAGTACGAGCTACAGGAAAAATGTATGCCTGCAAAAAACTAGAAAAAAAAAGAATAAAGAAGAGGAAAAGTGAAACTATGGCTCTGAATGAAAAAAGAATCTTAGAAAAATTGCATAGTAGATTTGTAGTAAGTATCTCATTTTAGTCATGGTATCAGTTACTCTTTCTGTTGCTGTGATAATATGCTTGTCCAGGGCTGGGCGGTGGTGACGCACACCTTTGATCCCAGCACTTGCGAGGCAGAGGCAGGAGGATCTTTGTGAGTTTTAGGCCAGCCTGGTCTATAGAGTGAGTTCCAGGACAGCCAGGGCTGTAGAGAGACGCCCTGTCTCGAAAAAACAAAACAAAACAAACAAACAAACAAAAAACTTCATGTATAAAGCAACTTAAGTAAGGAAGGGCTTATTTTGGCTCACAGTTTGAGAAAAAGGTACAGTCTATTATGGCAGACAAGGCATGGCATCTAGAGTATACAGTGGCTGGTCATATTACATCTGTATTAGGAAACAGAGATGTGAATGCTGGTGTCAGCTTGTTTTTTCCCTTTATTCAGTATGGGACCCCTGGCCCTGGGATGGTGTCTCTAGTGTTTTTGATGGGTTTTCCCTCAGCTGAACCTTTCTGGAAACATCCTTCCAGATACTGAGGTTTGTTCAAAGGTGATTCTAAATCCTGTCAAGGTGACAAAACTTAACCATCACAGTCTTCTCTTGTATGTTGTTTGAGTCAGCATTTTGGTCAGCAGTCCTGCTGTAAACTCTTATTCAAGTCATGGACTCAGGTGCCGTGTTTCTTCAGAGTGTTTGCGGAGTTCTGCTGTCCCTTATTGGAAATAATTCCATTTTGTGATGATGTCCCTCTTATTCTAGCATGCAAGCTAAGGACAGTGCTGATCCTACTATTGATTTGTGACTAGTTGCCAGTTTTATGCTGTCCACCACCCCATACTGTCAGGTCTTCACACTTTGATGATTCCCTGATGAGTGCTTTTTCTTCCCCTTGTGACAGCCAAGCCCATGTGTTTGCTGCCTCTCATTGATCAATCAGCCCTGGCCCATCAGCATGGTGACTTTGAGGTACTTGAAGGTTCTTTCTCTAGTTCTTCTAAAGTGGTCTTCCTCTCCTCTCTGACCTCAGTCTCTTTTCCATTCTTTGATTTTCTTTCTTTTATTTTTATTTTCTGTACCTGAAGTGTTTGCTACTAGATTTTCAACTACCATTCTCCAGTTGTAGGATCTTTCAAATTTTATACTCACTTTTGCAGATGAGAACTGAAGATGGGGTAGAGTGATATGAAGCAGGAGTGATCCCAGATTGTAGGATATGTTATATAGTGTGGTTTCCCTACTCCTACTTAGATATTTCTTGGAGTGTCTTTTGAAGTATAAAGACTGGTTAAGACAAAAGATGAGCTAGGTGGTAGTGGTGCATGTTTTTAATCCCAGCACTCAGTCGGTAGAGGCAGGAGGATCTTTGTGAGTTTGAGGCCAGCCGAGCTAGTTCTAGGACATATAGGGATGTTAGATAGTAGAGAAACACTGTCTCTAAAAAAAAAAAAAAAAAAAAAAAAAAGGCAGAAGATGAATAATGGTTATAAGATGATTCTTAATGTTAAAATTTATTTCCTTTAAGTCATTTATTTCTTGGTATCAAGGTTATCTGCTTTGTAGAGACAGATGTTCCAAACCAGCTCCTCTTCATAGCCAGCATCTGTATTTAGTAACATGAGTTTATGTGTTTATTATGACAGTTTCACATGAAGTGAAGTGATAGTCTTTAATAAAATACTCATCTTAGAGCTATTTAAACATGTACAACCTTGATGCATACAAACCTCAAATCTAACTTTATTAGATGGATATAAGTAGTTATGGCCTATGATACAACATAATTTCGTTACTATATTTTTAGCTTCTTCCAAAGAACCTAGACACATTTCATTTTTTTTTCTATTATTCTGTTGTTTTTCCTGTTTACAATGACTCATTGTCAGGTTCTGACATATTCTTGAGTCATGGTCCTTCCACTGCTACCTCATATATGCAGAAGCACCCTCTCCTAAGTTCCTATCTCTGTCTGCACTTGCTCCTTATAGTCTGTTCCCCATGAAGCAATAATCTGTGGAGGAGTTAAACTGGTCTACACTTTCTTACACTAAACTGTCCTGTGGTCATCTTCATTCTGAGGCTGAAATTGAACTCTGCTCCAGCCTCTCAGGCGCTGAGGCACCAGGCTCCTGTAACCTCTATCATTCAGCTAACCAAGATGTCCCATCAGGCCTGGGAGCTAGGTGTGTCCTCTCTCTGGAATATGGCCACCACCTCTGGTGATCCTTGAATATCACTGCTTTCTGTTTCTGCATTGGTCACTTTTGCTTCACTGTCTGGTGTTTACAGGATAAAAAAGCAGAGCCCTTTGGTGTCTTTTTTGCCACTGGTTCCTAGATCAAGGCTGGTAAGATAAATGGTTCTCAGTAATATTTAATATGCATTAACTGTGTGGGGGACACATATTCATTCACAGGAGGGGAGAGAGTAAGGGTCTTTGTTTCTTGAAGCATGAATGAGAAATACCATTCAGTTTAACTCTGGTCCGACATATGTCAGCTGATGAGAGTGGACAGTGGTATACTTCATCCCCCTCTCCTCATTTTCAACCCTCTCCCTTTACCTGCAACGTTACGCTCCTAGCCTTTAATAAAAAATGTTGACCAAGTTGGATTTATTCATTTTATTATAAATGAAAGTCAATATAATTTATTACATGACTAGAATAAAGGAAAAAACATATAGTCACTTTAAAATAATGGAAAGCCTTCTATTAAAATCCAGTTCCCATTTATGATCAAGAGCTTCTAAGCTAGACTGGAGTGATGGCTCAGCCATCTTAAGTTTACAACCTAAGCTAAGCTTACAACTTAGCTAGCTCTAAGCCAGCTAGCTTTACTTTCTAACATCATTTACCATGTGATGCTATTGGAATGCCTACCCCCATGTCTAGACATCCATTCTCACTATCTCTACTTAACATTATATTGGAAATTCTAGCCAGTGCTACAAAATAAAGGAAAGGAATTAGGGTTAAATTAGGATTAGAGTTAGAGGTAGAGAAAGAAATAAAGGAGTAAAAGATTGTATTTTTGAACAATGTAATTTTATGTGGTGATACTCCTAGACTTTCTAGATAGCCAACCTAGGATTTAACTAAATGACTAGAAGTGAATCAGCCACAGTTAGGAGGTGTATGTGTATTCATGTGTTTGTATATCTGTCTGTACATGTTAGTATATAACAAATACACACCTAAATATTTTTTTTTATGTTTTTCTTTTTTGAGACAGGATTTCTCTGTGTAGCCTTAGAGCCTATCATGGAACTCACTCTGTAAACAAGACTGACCTCGGACTCAAGGAAATCCACCTGCTTCTGCCTTCCTAGTGCTGGGATTAAAGGTGTGCACTGCCAGCTCCTGCCTCCTATGTACACTCAGAGGCCAGAGGAGGATGTCGAGTATCCTACTCTATTACCCTTCACCTTGTTTCTTTCTTTCTTTTTTTTTTGTTTTTTTGTTTTTTTGAGACAGGATTTCTCTGTGGCTTTAGAGCCTGTCCTGGAACTAGCTCTTGTAGACCAGGCTGGTCTCGAACTCACAGAGATCCGCCTGCCTCTGCCTCCCGAGTGCTGGGATTAAAGGCGTGCTCCACCACTGCCTGGCTTTACCTTATTTCTTGAGACAGTTTCTGACTGAGCCTGGAAATTGCTGGTTTGTTTATTGTTTGTTTTTTCCAGCTAGGCTAGTTGGCCAGCAAGCCTCATCAATCCTTTCTCCCCTCCACCCCAGGACTGGGATTACAGGTATTCATAGCCATGCCCAGCTTTTTTTTTTTTTTTCTTTTTCTTTTTCTTTTTAAACTGGGGTCAAAACATAAGTCCTCATGTCAACACTCTTATCCATTGAACCATTTCCTCAGCCTGTAAATGAAAAGCATATTAATACCATTTACAATAGCACCAAAAGTCATCACAGTCTAGGCAAAAGTCCTACAAAATATGTAGGACTTCTATGCTTAGAACTGTAAGGTTCTATTATAAGAAATTTAAGAATGCCTTAACAGAGAGGGACCATGATCCTAGACTGGGTAATTCAATGTTGTGAAGATGCTGGCTCTTCTCAGTCGATCTAGAGATGAAATGAGTTAAGTATAATCATAACCGAACCCCAACAGGGAGAGTTCACATGTGCATGTGTACATTTGTGTTTGAACTGTCATACAAGACAATAGAAAGGTGAGGGTCTGGGAATGTAGCTCTGTGGGAGAGTACCAGCCTGGCACATGTGAGGCACTAGGTCCAACCAATAGGAAGATGACAAAGAGGAAAAGAAATATTAGTTTTGGCCAGGTGCACCTGTAATCCTAACTAGTCAGAAAACTGAGGCAGAAGGATCACTTGCTCCTAGGAGCTCAATGTCAGCCTGGGCAAATATCATTTCTTCAAAAAGCAAAACAGAATAAAAAGCATAAAAGCATTTCACAAAAAAGGCTGTGACTGACTAGTAAGTTAATGAAAAGGTATGGGGAGTATTCATTGTAAGTTAAAACCAGAATTATAGTTCAAGGCTAGCCTTGGCTATATAATGAAAGACCAAACTAGTTGTCATAGTGCAACCAGTCTTCCAAAATTAAGGATTTGGGATATGGTTCAGCATCACAAAACAACAAAATGACGCAATCAGCAGCCATTATACCCTGACCATCCTGACTCAGGCCAAAAAGATCAGCATCACCAAATGTTGTTGGAGTGTGGAGCAACAAGATCTTGCCAGAACTGCTGAATGCAGGTGCTCCAGAAGTTCTTAGTGTCACACAGTCAGACCATAGTGTGAAGTCACTTTCCATGCAGAGTTGCACTGAGCTATTTGCTAAGTAAAGGCCCAGAGACATGATGTGTGGTGTGTACTTCTCTGAAGCACATAGTGTTTGGGTGTTCTAATTACAAACTTAACAGATAATTCAGATTATTGTTAGCAAATACAGTAAGTTAAGAGTGAACAAGCAGTTTTTTTGTGTGTGTGTATCTTTTTTTTATGATGCTGTTGTCTTTAGGTTAGTTTAGCCTACACTTATGAAACCAAGGATGCCTTGTGTTTGGTGCTAACCATTATGAATGGAGGGGATTTGAAGTACCACATTTACAACCTGGGCAATCCTGGCTTTGAGGAGCCGAGAGCTGTGTTCTATGCTGCAGAGCTGTGCTGTGGCTTGGAAGATTTACAGAGGGAAAGAATTGTATACAGGTAAGAATGGTGTGACCTGACAGAGCCTGTGAGTGTTGAAATCTTCCACTGGGAGCTTCCTCTGGCTCATACTGGTTGTCATGGGATGGAAAAGGGACAACAGGGAGGCCTTGGGTGACATTCTGAGGGGTTGAGGTTGTCGCTTAAACTGTAGGATACAGCCAGTCAGAAGTGTACCTTGGTTTTCTTCTTAGTTTATCTTTACTCTGCTAAGAAATTGTCCTTTTGAGGCAGAACCTTTTCCCTTAAGCTGATCGGGTAGCCAGTGCTATTTGTGTAACCATAAGAAAGCCTGTTTCTAGAATTCTGAGATATTTGACAGCTCATAATATTCATATTATTCCAAAAAAACCCCCAACATGATCAAGTATATTAAAAATGTTTTCCTGCCAGGTGGTGGTGGTACATGCCTTTAATCACAGCACTTTGGAGGCAGAGGCAGGCGGATCTCTGTGAATTCAAGGCCAGCTTGGTCTACAGAGTGAGTTCCAGGATAGCAGAGTCTGCACAGAAAAACCCTGTCTCAGGAAAAAAAGGTTTTCTTTTCATCTTAGAATTCATTAAGAAAACCAGATTAAGCTTTGTAGTTAGAATTAGCTTAGTACAATCGGTATATTTAAAATTTGAAAATAGTTCATCTCTCTTAGATACTGTAGTAGTTGTTATAAAATGAATCTCATATTGATCACTCTCCCTGGGGACTTTTATTTTCTCTTCCAGAGATTTACTTGTCAATAATCCATAATAAGAGTTTCCTTTTTTAAAAAAGATTTATTTATTATATATACAGTATTCTGACTGCATGTATGCCTGATCTCATTACAGATGGTTGTGAACCACCATGTGGTTGCTGGGAATTGAACTCAGGACCTCTGGAAGAGCAGTCAATGCTCTCAACCACTGAGCCATCTCTCCAGTCCAAGAGTTTCCTTTTAAAAAATGTTTTTATGCATATGTTTGTGCATGTTTGCATGTCTGCAGAAGCATGTTTGTTGAAGGCCAAGGACATCTGTGGGTGTCAGTTTTCACCTTTCAGTTTGTTTAAAATAGCTGGCCTGTGAGTTTCTGGGGATTCTCTTGTCTCGGCTTCTCATCTCACCAGGATTATAGATGCTTCATCACCTGACTTTACATGGGTTCTGGGCACTCAGACTTAAGCGCTCATGCACAGTAAGTGTGTTTATCCACTGAGCCATCTCTCCAGCCTCCTAATGAGAATTCTTAGTCTTGTGCCTTTTTTAAACTATAAAATTCCAGAGGGATCTGTGTATCTCTTGCTCTCATCTTCATTCAGTTGGTTATCACTTTACTCTGGATTATCTCCATCCGTCTCTATTTTCCATGGTAAGCAGCTTAGTCCATGTCTTTTTCTTGTCAGCAAGCTGACAGAGACTTGAATAGATTTCCATACTGCCTATGTCGACCCAGTGCATTTTCCAGAAGATCTTGATAAGGCATGTTTGAATGTAGATCTGACCCCATTTCAACTTCCTCTGCTTTGGGACTCTTGTTCACCAGGTGTTCCGACCCTTAAGTACTGAGCATCTTACTAACTTCTCCATCCTTGTTTCCTGATGACCCACATCAGTCTTCTCAGCCCTTGTTATACAAGTGTATTTGTGGTTTCCAGAACATCTAAAAAGTCTTTATAACTCTAGTTTTGGCAATAAGCCCTTCTGTGGATGCCTTCTTGACTTTAATTCCTCTTCCTATTGATAAGAGGACTAATGCTTATTTCTCCTGAGTTATTCCAGTAATGTCCCTGTCTTAGTCACTGTTCTATTGCTCTGAATAGCCATATTGCTCAAGGCCAGTCTTATAAATGAAAGCACCTAACTGGGGGCTTGCTTACAGTTTCAGAGGTTTAATCCATTATCATCATAGTGGGGAGCATGGCATTCCGTAGACTGGAGCTCAAACAACCACATCCTCTCCCTGCAGCATGAGTGCTGTCCCTCCAGCATCTCTATAGTGCTCTGGGGGGCAACTCTCAGTGTAGAGTTGGTCACATCAGACTGTGTGTTTCTCAAGAGTCCCTGATCTTGTTTATGCTACAGTGATTTACCTTCAGTTTTTTTCTATTGTCTCCCACAGACCAGACACCACTGATATAGCCTTACCTTCAGTTACTGAGAAAGGGGGAGATTACTTCTCTGACCATGATTCTTTTTTTTTTTTTTTGGTTTTTCGAGACAGGGTTTCTCTGTAGCTTTGGAGGCCTGTCCTGGAACTAGCTCTTGTAGACCAGGCTGGTCTCGAACTCACAAAGATCCGCCTGCCTCTGCCTCCCGAGTGCTGGGATTAAAGGCGTGCGCCACCACCGCCCGGCTCTGACCATGATTCTTTAGAGGCAAAGGTGTCACATCCTAATTGAGCTTAACTTTTTTGCTGTTATTTAGAGGTAGACTCGGGTCACATTGATTTGATTCTGGGTTACTCCTGGAGTAAAAAGGGATTTCAGCTGAGGTCTACCTGCTTGCCTTCAACCTCATGGTGAATTCTTGAGCTGTCTGGGAGGAGTCTTCATTTTCTTAATCCAGTGGCTACTTGGATTTCAGGTAGCACCACAGAAAAGGTATGATTGGGGCTTTCCATGAGAACTGGTCTGTGTCTCCCTCCCTCTGTATCCACAGTGCTTACCTTCAGTGGTGCCCTGAGTGTTTTGCAAACGAATGACTTAGCTTCTAAAAGTGGCCCTTTCTTCTGTTTAAACACTGGCGTGCCTCAAGGAAAAGGTGTTGGTTTATTTTTAATGTCTTCTTTCTGTTTTCATAGCTTACCACTTAGTAATTCTTACTAAGCCATGTACCAGAGATTTGAGGTTTTGTTTTATTTGAGATAGAATCTTACTATGTAACCTTGATTGCCATGGACCTTGCTATGTAGACCAGACTGGCTTCAAATTCATAGAGATCTTCCTGTCTCCACTTCTGCTAGAATTGAATGTGTTCAGTACCACTAGACATGGACTTTATTAAAACCATGAACTAGAGAGACAATATGAGTTAAAATGTTTGAATTTTCAGCATTCTGAAAATGAGCAAAAATGAACTGTGTGAGTAATATGGCAGGGCTTCAGTTTATTCTTTGCAGCCAGAATTGAGAACCTAAGTGAGGTGGCATAGTGCCAGGATGTTTGGATTCAAGCAGGTATTGTGTGTCATGCTTGAGTCTTGCCAAGGTGAGCCTTGTTCTTTCCATGCATTTGCCTGGGGTCAACTCCTGAAAATCTGTTTAGCATGTCTGCTTTTAATAAGGTAGGGGGAGGAAAAAGGGTACCCTCACCAGGATGGAGGGACTTCTGTGAGCATCCTGTTGGAGCCAACGTAACAGTCCACTGAAACCCATGTGTTTGGAAGGAAACAGACAGAAGTAATTGAGGGCCTTCTAGGTCCTATGCTATGTCTGTTGATTTTTATCTTATTTATGTTGATGAAAGGTGAGGATATTAGGAGAACCCATAATGTCATAGAGCCTTTTCACTCACATGTTACAGGAATACTCCATCTTTTTCTTTTTCCTCTTTCCAGAGCCCTCTTTTGCTTGTTCAGATAGAATTTCCAAAACAAGAAGTCACCAAAGATACCTGGTTCAGGATGGTTCAGGACTGCTGTCAGGTAGTGAGGCTATTGTAATACTCCATAGGTACAAGCAATAAACTGCCCAGGCATACAAGTTAAAAACATTATCCTGGCAAAAAAAACTGCTTGTGTGATCTTTGAGCTGTCATGGTTGGTTTAATACCTCAGATACATCTGCCTTATAACATTATTTATTTAAAATGTTTGACAAAAAACAAAAATCAAGTGAACGAAGTCAGTGTATGTGTCGGGAGAGTTTTGAGAGGAATGTATTCTGTGTCTTCCTTCCTTCCTTCCTTCCTTCCTTCCTTCCTTCCTTCCTTCCTTCCTTCCTTCCTTCCTTCCTTCCTTCTTTCTTTCTTTCATTCGAGACAGGGTTTCTCGCTGCAATCCTGGCTATCTTGTAACTTGCTCTGTAGACCAGGCTGGCCTTGGACTCACAGAGACAGAGATTTACTTTCCTCTGCCTCTCAAGTGTTGGGATTAAAGGCATGTGCTACCACCACCCAGTTGCAAAACCATTTCTTCATTTAAGAAGTAAACTTTCAGGAGGTCTCATTTATTAATTTTTGCTCTCAGTGTCTGTGCTACTGGTGTTATATTTAGGAAGTGGTCTCCTGTGCCCAGGCATTCAAGACTATTTCCCACTTTCTCTTCTTTCAGGCTCAGTGTGGTTGGATTTATATTGAGGTCATTAATTCATTTGGACTTGAGTTTTGTACATGGTAATAGATATGGATCTATTTGCATTCTTCTACATGTTGACATCCAGTAATGCCAGTACCATTTATTGAAGATGTTTTCTTTTTTTCATTGTATAATTTTAGCTTCTTTGTCAAAAATCAGGTGTTCATAAGTGTGTGGATTAATATCAGGGTCCTTGATTCTATTCCATTGGTCCACCTGTCGGTTTTTTTTTTTTGCCAAAACCAAGCTGTTTTCATTACTGTAATTCTATAATAGAGCTTGTGATGCCTCCAGAAGTTCCTTTATTGTTTTGGCTATCCTGGGTTTTTTGTTTTTCCATAAGAATTTGAGTATGTTTTTTTCAAGGTCTATGAAGAATTGTGCTGGGATTTTGATGGGGATTGCATTGAATCTGTAGATTGCTTTTGGTAGGGTTGCCATTTTTACTATGTTGATCCTACCTATCCAAGAACATGAGAGATCTTTGCATTTTCTTATATCTTCTTCAATTTGTTTCTTCAAAGGCTTAAAGTTCTTGTCATACAGGTCTTTCACTTCTTTGGTTAGTGATATTTTATGTTATTTGTGGCTATTGTAAATGGTAATGTTTCTCTGATTTCTTTCTTAGCCCCCTTATCATTTGTATATAGGAGGCCTACTGATTTTTTTTAGTTGATTTTTGTATCCTGCCACATTACTGAACGTATTTACCAGCTCTGAAACTGAGAAGTTTCTATAAAGCAAAGGACACAGTCATTATGATAAAAATGGCAGCCTACAGAATGGAAAAAAGTCTTCACTAGCCCCACATCAGACAGAGGACTGATCTCCAAAATATATAAAGAACTCAAGAAATTAGACCTCAAATTACCAAATAATCCAATAAAAAAATGGGGTACAGATCTAAACAGAGAATTCTCAACAGAAGAATTGCAAATGGCTGAAAGACACTTAAGAAATTGCTCAACATCAGAGAAATTAGCCATCAGGGAAACGCAAATCAAAACGACTCTGTGATACTCTTTGATCATACACCAGTCAGAATGGCTAAGATAAAAAGCACCAATGATAGCTTATGCTGGAGAGGATGCAGAGTAAAGGGAACACTCCGTCATTGCTGATAGAGTGCAAACTTATACAGCTACTTTGGAAATGATTGTGGCAGTTTCTCAGAATATTGGGAATCAGTCTGCCTCAAGACCCAGCAATACCACTCTTGGGCATATACCCAGTGGATGCACACTTATACCACAAGGAAATTTGCTCAACTGTGTTAATAGCAGCATTATTCATAATAGCCAGAACCTGGAAACATTGGTGCCCCTCAACCAAAGAATGGATAAAGAAAATGTGGTACATTTACATATATATACTACTCAGTAGTTCAAAACAAAACAGTAACATCTTGGAATTTGCATGCAAATGGATGGAACTAGGGGAAAAAAAACATCCTGAGTGAGGTGATCCAGACTCAGATAGACAAACATGGTATGTACTCACTCATAAGTGGATATTAGACATAACGCAAAGGCAAACCAGTCTGTAGTCCATGATCCCAGAGAAACTAGGTAACAAGGAGAACCTTAAGAGAAACATACATAGATCCCCCTGGAAAGGGGAACCAGACAAGATCTCCTGAAAACATTGAGGGTATTGCGGCGGGAGGGATGCTGGAAGGAGATGGGGAGGGGAAAAGGGGAAGGAGGAGGAGAATATGAGGGAACAGGATGCTCAAGAAGGGAGAAGGACAGAGAGGGAGAGAAAGGAAAGAGATATTTTGATTGAGGGAGCCATTAAAGGGCTAGTGAGAAACATGGCGCTAAGGAAATTGCTAGGAATCCGCAGGATGACCCCAGCTAAGACTCTAAGCGGTAGAGAGGATGCCTAAAGTGGTCTTCCCCTTTAATCAATGTGATGATTACCTTAATTGTCATCATAGAACCTTCATCCAGCAACTGATGGAAGCAGATACAGAGATCTACAGTGAAGCACTTGACCAGTACAAGAGAGAGAGGTGCAATACATGAGCAAAGGGGTCAAGACCATGATGTTGCTATCCATCGAAACAGCTGACCTGAGCTAGTGAGAGCTCACGGACTCTGGACTGATAGTGGGGAACCTGCACAGGACCAAACTAGGCCTACTGATTGTAGTGTACAGTTGTAAGGTTTGCGCAGTCTGTGGAGCCACTGGCAATGGGACCACGATTTATTCCGAGTGCTTGAACTTGTGTCTTGGAGCTCATTTTCTTTGGACGGATACCTTGCTCAACCTAGATATAGGGGGGAAGGCCTTGGTCTTGCCTTGAGGTGCCCAACTTTGTTGATTTCCCCATGGGAAGCCTTACCCTCTGTGAGGAGTGGATGGAAGTGGTGTGGGATGAGGGAAAGGCTGTGGTGGTAGGAAGGGAGGGAGTAGGAATGGGGATAGCTGTGTAAAATAAAAAAAAATTGTATTAAAAAATTTTAATAAAAAAGTCAACTTTCGGGCTGGAGAGATAGCTCAGTGGTTAAGAGCACTGCCTGTTCTTCCAAAGGTCCTGAGTTCAATTCCCAGCAACCATATGGTGGCTCATAACCATCAGTAATGATATCTGGTGCCCTCTTCTGGCCTGCAGGCATACATGCAGACAGAATGCTGAGAATACTGTATACGTAATAAATAAATAAATCTTTAAAAATAAAAAGTCAACTTTCATTTAAAAATTGAAACAAAAAATTACAAAGCAAATAGGTATGGTTGTCTAACAGTTCTTCACTCTCACACTCTTACCAGCTGCCTACTATTTGCAGTGTGTCACTACAGGTATGATTTTGAATGGTTGAAAATATAGCTCGTCCCTGGACTCTTCATGTTCAGTTCTCTGCCATAATAGTCTACTCACCATAATGTTCTTTCTCATCAAGTCCTGAAAGCAATGAAGCCAGCATCTGTGAGCCAAAAGTAATCTTCCCTCTTTTTCTCTTTTAAACTGTTTCTCTCAGTATCTGTTACAGTGACAAAAAGTCTAGCATTGGCTATTCCTTTCTTTTCTTTCTCTTTTTTTTTTTTTTTTTTGTGTGTGGTGGTGGTGGTACTGGGATTCATACTGAAGGATATGTGCATGCTATAACCTCAAATTTTTGGTGGCAATTCTTAAATAGTTGGCACATTTTAAAATTGGGCTATCTGTTGTGTTATTATTTAGTTGAATTTTTCTTTAAATATTCTGGAATCAAGTTCTTTACCCTATCTTTATTGTTCACCTTCTTTTCCTTTTTTTCTCTTCCCTCCCTCATCTCCATCGCGTGTGTGTATGTGTGTGTTGTGTTTGTGTGTATGTGTATGTGTGTGCACACAGCGTGCTTGTCCTTGTGTATGTGTAGGTGTGTGGGTATGTATGTGGAAGCCAGAGTATAATCTCAGGTATTGTTTCTGTTTCCTACTTCTGTTTGAGATAGGGTTTCCAAGTAGACTAGGCTGACTGGCCACCAAGCTTTAGGGAACTGTCTGTCTGTCTCCCATCTTGATATTGTGGGGATTATAAGCATCCACATACTGGTTTTTTTTTTAAGATTTGTTTATTTATGTGCCTTGGTGTTTTGACTGCATGTATGTGTGTGTCAGGGTGTCGGACCCCTTGAAACTGGAGTTAAAGACATTTGTGAGCTGCCATGTGGGTGCTGGGAATTGAACCTGGGTCCTCTGGAAGAACAGCCAGTGCTCTTTTCTGCTGAGCCATCTTTCCAGCTCCACGTCCTGCTTTCTACTTGAGTTCTGGTGATGAAATTCAGGATCTCTTTATTATAAGTCAAGCATTTTACAAACTTAACCATTTCCTAATTCCCTCTGGTTTGGCTTTCCACTTCCTTAATGGTGTCTTTTGAAGTACAAAAAATTATGAACCAGTTGAGTTTATAAATTTTTCTTTTTCTTTTTCATATTTGTTACCATAACTAATAAATCATTGCTTCCTCCATTTTCTTGTGAGAGTTTAAATTTTTAATTCTTGCTAACTAATTCTTTAGGATAGCGTGGAATGCAGTAAGAATTTGCTAATATATAGCCTAACACCATGTTTTGAAAGCATTCTCAGTTCCTACTGAATAGCTATGGAACTTTTGTTTAGAACCAATAGATGGAAAGAGGGTTTATCCCAAATTTTAAGTTTCTTCATTCCATTGGGCTGTTTGTCTGACTTAAGGCCAAATTCACACTGAATTAATTATATTTCTTTTTTTTAAAAAAACCACTATGACTCGCTTCTGTAAGACAGAGATGGCTGGCCATATGGACTTAGACCACATCTGTTAATGTTGGTGACCAAGGAGGAATTGCTCAACCAGATTTCCAGCCCAAATTTGACCTTACAGAGATGAGCCAGTGATACCTATGCCCTTTGTTTTCTTTGTTTCCAGGTATTCCTGTAATCAGAAGGCAGCCTGCTGTGAATATCCAAACCATGCTGGTGATGAACAAACTATAACAACAAACATTCACCTGCAGAACATGTAGCTTTTTAGATCAGTTGGGATGTCTTAGTTTCTTTCTCCATTATTGTGATAAAATGCCCTGGCAAAAGCAACTTGAGGGAGAAAAAGTTTATTTTACCTCACAGTTCTGGAATGTTACAATCCTTCTTAGCTGGGAAGTTGGAATTTGAAAGAGTTAGTCTCTGCAATTGTTTTTTTTTGGGGGGGGGCTACCAACCAGCTCCCAAATCATGACACAGATACTTATTAGTTATGAATGCCCAACCTTATACTTATCCCTGTAGCTCTTATAACCTATTTCTCTGCGTCTACATTTTGCCTCGGGGCTTTTTTTTTTTTTTTCATTCTGTGTGTCCTACTCTGTGTCTGGCTGCCTGGTGATTGGCTCTTGGGCCTCTCCCTCTCTTTCTCCTTCATTCTCTCTTTTGTCTCAAGCCTATATTCCTCTTTCTACTTATTCTCTCTGCCTGCTAGCCTCATCTATCCTGCCTGTGCTGAGCTATTGATCAGTCAGTCACCTTTTTATTAGCAATCAAGGCAGGCAAAGCAACACATTTTTACATCATTAAACAAAAGCAGCATAAACAAATATAACACATCTTTATATAGTTAAATAGTCCACAACATAAACAAATGTAACACCTCTTTACATAGTTATGATAATATTCCACAACATAAACAAATGTAACACCTCTTTACGTAGTTATGATAATATTCCACAACATAAACAAATGTAACACCTCTTT
>JAQHUG010000349.1:284457-316070 GCA_028555095.1 Dicrostonyx torquatus | reverse complement strand
TTTGGTGGACCTTATCCTTTCCTGCCAGGTGGCCCAGTGCTTTAGAATCCAGAGGAAAAAAATAGCTTTTTATTTACTCAAATAGTATGAACCTCATTAAGTCATAAAAATAATGCCACATTGAAACACATTAATTTTAAGAAATATTTGTATTATATTTATTATTGTGTATATGTGTGTGTACATATGTGCATGGCAGAGAACACATGTGCAAGTCAGCGGACAACTCAAGTGAGTCAGTTCTCCTTTCACAAAACTCTGGTACGTCAGATTTTAAGGCAAACACTTTACTCATTGAGCCATCTTGCCATCCCGTGAAATAGCATTTAATAACGCTAATTATCTCTATGATACTTTTTATACAAACACAACAGTTCACATTCTTCAGGACTGAAAACAATGATTAGGTATAAATTCAGTTTTAAAAGAACAAGTCTTCTGGGGGGACAGACATGGTGATATATAGGATTAAAGGTGTGCACTACCATGCTTGCCTAATAGATTCCCCCCCCCACACACACACATACTTATTTTGAAAAAGGGTTTCTCTATGTAGTCCTGCTGTCTTGGAACTGAATCTGTTGACTAGGCTGGCCTTGAACTGGGAGATCCACTTGCCTCTGCCTCCCAAGTACTGGTCCTAAAGGCATGTATCAGCACCTTCCAACTTCTTTTCCCCTTTTATAATAAACTTAGATTCTTTTCTCATACAATATAATCTGAATACAGTTCAATACAGTTTCTTTTCCCTCTGCTTCTCCCAGTTCTTCCCTACCTTCCCTCTTATCCTGATCCTCTCCCTTACTGTTTCTCATTAGAAAAGAACAGGCTTCTAGGAGATAACAGCAAAATAAAATATAATAAGATAAAATTAAAACCATCATTTTGAAGATGGACAAACCAAGCCAACATAAAAATAGTAGAACCCCAAAAGAAGGCACAAGAATCAGAGACCCACTTGTTTATATGAGTCCCGTAAAAGTACTAAACTGTAAACTATAATAAATATGCAGAGATCTAGGTGGTGGTGGCGCACCTTTAATCCTAGCATTTGAGAGGCAGAGGCAGGTGGATCTCTTGATTTAGAGGCCAGCCTGGTCTACAGAGAGAGTTCAGGACAGCCAGGGCTATACAGAGAAACCCTGTTTCAGAAAAAAAATTGTGTGTGTGTGTTTGTATATGTATGTATTATGCAGAGGACCTGGTGCAGACCCATGTAGGCCCCATGATTGCTGCTTCAATCTCTGTGAGTTCATATGAGATTTGCTCAGTTGTTTTAGAGGTCCTTGTTCTCATGATGTCCTACATCTCTTCTGTCTCCCCAGCTCTTCTGCCGCCTCTTCCTAGTGGTTTCCTCAGCTCTGAGGGGAGGGATTTGATGGAGACATCTCATTTAGAGCTCTGTGTTTTAAGGTTTCTGTGTATGTGTGTTAAGTGTCTGACTGTAGCTCTCTGTATTTGTTCCCATCTACTGCAGTACAAAGCCTCTTTGGTGATGGCTGAATAGGCACTGAACCATGAGTATGGCAGAATCTCCTTAGGAGTAATTTTATTGTTACTTTTTTTTTTTTGACCAATCTTATTTGGTTTTACCCTAGGTCTCTAGACTATCTAAACTCTGGTTCTCGGTCACCTAAGCAGTTCCAGGTATGAGTTGTATCTCATGGATTGGACCTTAAGTCAAAGGAGACATTGGTTGGCTACTCCACAAGGTTGTGCCACTGTTGCCCTAGCATATTTTGCAGGCAAGACGGATTTTAGATCAAAGGTTTTGTGATTGGATTGCTGTTTGCTTTTCTCTTTTGGTAGCCTACAGAGTTCAGTTTCATGTCACAGACACTAGAACATGAGGGTAAAGCTACTATGGAGGCACCAGCTTGACCTTTTCATTTTCAGTGAGTTGTGCGGGTTTCCTCTTTGCAGTGGTGGAGAGCAACCTATTGTCTTATTAACAACCTGGATTTTTTTGGCCATTTCCATGGGACCCTTTGAGCCAACAACTCAATTGGTTCAAACCCAGTCCTGGCACTGGAAGCTGTGTTTGGTGACAAGAGATGGCCATTAGGGGTTCCTACTCTCTCATTTATTTGGAGACTTCATTAGGATTGCCTTCATGTATTATAGAAAGTTTCCACTGCACTAGGTTTCCATACTCTCCTCAAATGCTCTTCAGTTCTGCTTGTCTCTCCCGCCATTTCCTCATTCAATTTCATATTCCCTTACCATTTCTACCTGATCCTCCCATTCTCTCCCAAACCTCTGGCTCCAGGCCACCCATAAAATTTATTCTATTTCCCTGTCCCAGGGAGATCCATAGTTCTCCTCTAGTTTTTTCTTCTATTCCTAACCTCTCTTGGTTTATGGAGGTAGCTTGGCTGTCATCTATTTAATGGCTAATATCCAGACTTAAGTAAATATATACCATATTTATCTTTTTGGTTCTGGGATGCCTCATGCAGGATGATTTTTTGTTTTATTTTTTTGAGATAGGGTTTCTTTGTATAACAATTCTGGCTATTCTGGAACTAGCTTTGTAGGGCAGGCTGGCCTCAAATTTGCAGACATCTTCCTGCCTCTGCCTCCCGAGTCTTGCGATTAAAGTCATGTACCACCAATGCCTGGCTCTAAAGAATGATTTTTTTCCTAGTTCTATCTACTTGCCTGCTAATTTCCTGATGTCTTTTTTTTTTTAAAGCTGAGTAAGTACTTCTTTGTGTAAATATGTTTTATTTTCTTCATTAATTCTTCTATTGAGGCACATATAAGTTATTTTCAACTTCTGGCTATTATTAAAAGAGCAGCAGTGAACATGGTTGCGCAGGTGTCCTTTTGATAGGTGAAGCATCCTTTGGGCATATACCCAAGAATGGTATCTCTGGATCTTGAAGTAGATCAATTCCCATCTTTCTGAGGAACTATTATACTGATTTCCATAGTGGCTTTGCAAGTTTTTCACTCCCACCAGTGATGGAGGGGTGTTCTCCTTTCTCCACATCTTTGCCAGGAGGATCTGTCACTTACATTTTGGTTTTAGCCATTCTGACAGGTATGAGAATTTCAAAGTAGTTTTGATTTGCATTTCTCTGATGGCTAAGGATGTTGAATGTTTCTACAAGTACTTCTCAACCATTTGAGTTTTCTCTATTGACAATTCTCTGTTTAGATTTGTACCCATTTTTAAATTGGGTTATGTATTTTTATATTGTTTTTTTTTGAGTTCTATATATATTTTTAATATCTTCCCTTTATCTGATGTAGAGTTGGTAAAAAATCTTTTCCCATTGTGTAAGCTGCCACTTTGTCCAAATGTTGGTGTCCTTTGCTATGCAGAAGCTTTTCACTTTCATGAGTTCCCATTTATTGTTGATCTTAGAGCCTGCACTATTGGTGTTCTTTACAGAAAGTCATCTGCTGTGCCAATGTTTTCAAGGCTATTCCCCAGTCTGTCTTCTCTCAGGTTTAGTGAACCTGGCTTTATGTTGAGGTCTTTGATCCATTTGGAGTTGAGTTTTGATCAGGGTGCTAGATATGGACCTATTTGCATTCTTCTACATGCAAAGCCATCCAGTTTGACCAGCACTATTTGTTGAAGATGCTGTCTTTTTTTTTCCCAGTGTGTATTTCTGATCTCTTTATCAAAAATTAGGTGTTTGGGTATATGTCTGAGTCATTTATTCAATTCCATTGATCTGTACCAACACCATGCAGTTTTTTATTACTGTAGCCTTATAGTATAGCATAGCTTAAGATCAGGAATAGTGAGACCTCCTGCAGCTCTTTCATTATTCAGGGTTGTTTTAGCTATCCTGGGTTTTTGTATTTCCATATGAAATTGAGAATTGTGCTTTCAAGGTCAAGAATTGTATTGGAATTATGATGGGAATTGCACTGAACCTGTAGATTCCTTTTGATAGGATGACCATTTTTACTATGTTAATCCTACTGATCCATGAACATGGGAGATCTTTCCATCTTCTGTTAGCTTTTTCAATTTTTTCTTCAAAGACTTGAAGTTTTTATTGTTCTATTGTCTTTCACTTGCTTGGTTAGAGTTATTCAAGATATTTTATATTATTTGAAGCTTTGTGAAAGGTGTCATTTCCCTGATTTCTTTCTCAGTGTGTCATTTTTATATAGGAGGGTTACTGGTTTTTGTGAGTTAGTTTTGTATCCAGCTACTTGGTTAGAAAGTATTTATCAGCCATAGGAGTTCTCTGATGGAATTTTTGGGGTCACTTATGATATGTACACTATCATATCGTCTGCAAACAAAGATTTCTTGACTTCTTCCTTTCAAATTTCTATCCCTTTAATCTCCTTCAGTTGTCTTATTGCTCTAGCTAAGACTTCAGGTATTACATTGAACAGATGTAGAGAGAACGAGAACCTTATCTTGTTCCTGATTTTAGTGAAATTGCTTGAGTTTCTCTTCATTTAAGTTGATAATGGCTATAGGCTTTCTGTAAACTTCCTTTATTATGTTTCAGTATATCCCTTGTATTCCTAATCTTTCCAGGACTTTTATCATGAGCGTTGGAGTTTGTTAAAGGCCTTCTTTTCTGCATCTTATGAGATGATTATGTGGCTTTTTTCTTTCAGTTTGTTTATATAATGATTGCATTTATTGACTTTTATATGTTGAACCATCCCTGCATCTGTGGGATGGAGCCTACTTGATCATTGTGATGGTTTGCATGGTTATGGCCCCCATAGACCCATGTATTTGAATGCTTGGCTCATAGGGAGTAGCACTACTAGGAGTTGTGGCATTGTTGGAGGAAGTGTGTCACTATGGAGGTGATCTTTGAAGCCTTATATGCTCAAGCTATGCCCAATGTGGCACAGAGGTCTCCTTCTGCTGTCTGTGGATCAATATGTAGAACTCTCAGCTCCTTCTTTAGTACCATATCCGCCTGTATGCCACCATGTCCCACTATTGATGATAATGGACTAAACCTCTGAAACTGTAAGTCAGCCCCAGTTAAATTTTCCTTTATAAGAGTTGCCGTAGTCATGGTGTCTCTTTATAGCAGTAGGAAAAGCAAACAAAGACAAACATGGTGGGTGACCTTTTTGTTGTGTTCCTGGACTTGGTTTGCAAGTATTTTATTGAGTATTTTTGCATCCGTGTTCATAAAGGAAATTGGTCTGTAATTATATTTATTTGTTGGAACTTTGTGTGGTTTGGGTATCAGTTATGGTCTCATAGAAGAATTAGAAGAATTTGGCAATGTTCCTTATGCTTCAATTTTATGGAATAATTTGAGATTTCTTTTGTTGGTATTGTTGTTGATAACCAGCTTTAATCTATGGTAGTCTGATAGGATGCAGGGAGTTATTTCAGTTTTCTTGTGTCTGTACAGACTTACTTTATGTCCAAGTATATGGTCAAATTTGGAGTGAGTTCCATGGGGTGCACAGACGAAGGTATATTTTGTTGTTGAGCGAAATGTTCTGTAAATATCTGGTAGGTCCATTTGGTTTATAACATGATAGCTCTAGCATTTTTTTTGTAGATGACCTGTCCCTTTGTGAGAATGTGGTACCAAAGTCTCCCACTATCAGAGTATTGTAACATATTTATTTACACTGTATGAAGGTGTATCACTGTGATTGCTTTAATAAAGAGCTGAATGGGCAATAGCTAAGCAGGAGAAAGTAGGTGGGGTTTCTGGAGGGAGAACTCTGGGAAGAAGAGATGCAAGGAGATGTCAGTGAGACATGGAGCAAGTCAGACATATAGTACGAGAGATAACTGAGCCACGTGGCAGAATGTAGATTTAAAAAAATGTGAGTTAATTAAGTTATAAGAACTAGTTGGGAACAAGCCAAAGCTTAAGGCCAAGCTTTCATAATTAATAATAAGTCTCTGTGTCATTATTTACAGGCTGGTGGTCCAAGAAAGTCCAATGGAAAAGCTTGCTACATCACTGTGAGGGTCAATATGTGATTTAAGCTGTCGTAGTGTTTCTACTATCTTTAGTGTTGAGGTGTATTTCTTGGATACAGGAAAAGAATGGGTCCTGTTTTTGCATCCATTCTGTTAGTCTTTTTGTTTTGTTTTGTTTTTAAAATTAGGGAGAATTGAGACAGATATTGAAAGATTTCAATGACCAATGATTATTGAATTCTGTTTTGTTGTTTATGGTGGTGATCTTAGGGTGTATGTGTTTATGCATGAGTTTCTTTTCCGTGAATTTTTATAGTCTGGGATTATTTATTCCCTGTGTTTTCATGGTTGTGTTGAATTTTCCTTCTAGCACTCTCTGTAGGACTGAGTTTGTAGAAAGTATTGCTTAAATTTTATTTTATCTTGGAATATCTTATTTTTCTATCTGTGGTAATTTAGAGTCTTGTTGGATATAGTAGTCTGAACTGACATCTTCCATATCAGGGTCTGCAAAGGTCTGGGTGATTATATATAGTTTCGTGTCTCTTGGATGAGTATTTTCCCTTGGTTTCTACTTTCTTCCTAAACTTTAGGAGAGTGTTGTGATTGTAGGGAATTTCCTCTGGACCTGTTTCCTGGCATGCTCAGCTGCTGTGTTCTCAGGGTATGCCTGCTAGGTTTGGGAGGCTGGGATGAGTTCAGGGAAGGAAGTCTGGAGGAGATCTTTATGATCTGTTTGGCATAGGGTCAGAGAAGAAAAGGAGACCGCAGCAAGTTTTCTGCTGTAGAGCAGGGGATGAGACTGGAGGGACTGGATCTGGAGCAGTGAAGAGTGGTGTCGATCCACTGTCAGCCTACTTGTCCTCGCAGGCATGGCTCTTGGGGAAGTATGGGTTCCTGCTAGGGTTGGGTACTGGGACAAAGCAACGAGGAGGGGAATCTGTGGGATCCACAGGGGATGTGAACAGGGCAAGGAAGGCTTGCCCAGGTGTTCTGCTGCAGAGCTGGGGATAAGACTGGGAGATTGGCTCTGGAGGAACAGAGAGCTATTAGATCTTTTTTAAGCAACTGATAATATGGCTACATTTTAATAATCTGAACTGTATATAAAAATTATATTTGGTACTGTGAAAAATATGTAGTTTTCAGTTATAAAAATTAAGGAACTCTGATATACAAAATAATTGGGGAAACAGAGGCTATAAAAATATCCCAACACCTGAATTGTCTGTGCAGCTGCGGCTGAGCCCATGAGTGCTCAGGTTGTTAGAATGACAACTGATGCTGCTTCCTTAAAGAATGACTGTTTCCTAACATGAGCTCCATTACTTTCTAATGTTACCTAACATTAAAAGTTAGCCCGGCATCTTTGCAAATGCTTTGAGGATCTAGAGCAATGGTTCTCAACCTTCCTAATGCTGTGACCCTTTAATATAGTTCATGTTGTGGTGACCCCCAACTGTAAAATTATTTTCCTGCTACTTCATAACTAATTTTGCTACTCTCATGAATTGCAACATTAAGTATCTGTGTTTCTGATGGTCTTAGGCTACCCCTGTGAAAGGGCCGGTCAACCCCAAAAGGAATTGCACTCCACACATTGAGAACCACTGATCTAAAGAGTCTGAGGACTCTTTTCTTAGTCTGAAGCCTTCTTTTTATAATGAGGAGTGGTGTCCGTAGAGATTCCCAAGTTTTTGTGGTTCTGTGAAGGCAGAAAGGCCACAGTTTCCTCATGCAGCTAGCATCCCATGTTTGTGGGCACACAAATCCTACCTACCTGATCCCTGGGAAATCAGTCATGTTCAGATTATTTCAAAGATGTATGGGCAATGCCAGCCTACCCTTGGTAGCTTCTAAGGGCGTGGTGGGTCTCTCAGAGCCTGAAATTCCTCCCCTTGCAGGTTTCTGGGGTTTCTTCTGACTTGGGAACAGATGGCACTGCACTTGAGGCACCCATGGGAACAGTCGAGTGGAGGGAGCACTCCAGGAGGCAAGCTTTATTTCCAGTACCATTTTACCATATTACTCACCCTGCAGCCATCAAGTTTATAAAGTATAGATACACCTTCAGTTATCCTTTACACATCAAATAATCCAACTATTTGAAGTGTGTAATTCAGTGGATATTAGTCCATTTACAGTTGTGCATCCATCATTACTATTGCTTTGTCTAATTTCAGAACATTTTTTAATCACTTCAGATTTTAATGATGTATTAGCAACCACCTATTCATCACTTTCTACTCCTGGGCTTTTCAACCATGAGTTTATGTTCAGTCTCTCTGGATTTGTATATTCTGTAAATGTCATATAAATATAATCAAATGATCTTTGGCCATTTGTATTTTTTTAAACTTAACATGTTTTTAAGGTTCTTAGATCATGTTGTAACAAAAAATTAAATTAATAATATATTGCTTGGAATTAATCATAAGAATATTTCAAACTAAAATTTAATAAAAATTTCTGTATTTGTTATGTAGCTCCAGAAATTATCAATAATGAAAGGTATACATTTAGTCCTGATTGGTGGGGACTTGGCTGTCTGCTATATGAAATGATTGAGGGACACTCTCCATTCAAAAAATACAAAGAGAAAGTCAGCCGGGAGGAGCTGGAAAGAAGAGTGAAGAATGAAACTGAGGAGTACTCTGAGAAGTTTTCAGAGGATGCCAAGTCCATCTGCAGCATGGTGGGTCAGCTTCCACAGAGATGGGGAAGTGATTGCCTCTCTTCATCTAGTCCTTTTGATGGTTCAGAAAGCAGTAGTCAAGAAGGCAGGCAGTTTTCAGAAGCAGGGCAGTGACCCCCTTCCCAGTTATAACACTGGTTCAGCAACAAGACCCAGTGCAGGTGAATTCAGCCTGGCCTCTCAGTAACCAGCCTTCTTCCTGGTGTTCTTGCCTGGAATTTCATCTCAGGTAGACAATGAGAGCAGAGGGCAAAGTTCCCAGCCCAGGCTTGGGAAATGATCAATCGATTAACTAGAGCAAAGCAGTGGAAAATTCGTGACTCCCCTTCTATATTGATGTTATTGAAAGGAAGAATGGTGTCAAGTCACTCTGTTTTCAGAAAGCAGTTGCTGAGTCTTCTTCAATTGAACAAGACTCATTTTATGTGAAAGTCATTATGAAACTAACTTCTAATGTGTTTTGAAATGAGAATATTGTCTTTGCCAATTTTTTTTTTTGCCAAATTTTTTTTTAAAATCATCACAGTCACTCTGATTTGAAGGAATGTATGGGCTAGACTGACATGTACCTTACAGATTTAATTATTGTTTTAGGACTGTCACTTTCCATATGACACGATGATGCCAGAGAGCAAGTTTTAACCCATGATGACAGAATGAACCAGTAGCAAATGGGTGCTGTCTGCCCTCAGGGCACCAATTTTTTCACCAACTGCTGGTTGCCTATACACTAAAAATTGTCGCTTGCTTACCTTAAAATGGTGCCTCTCGGCTTTCTTTTTTCTTTTGAGTCCTGTCCTTTGTAGCATCTTTAAAGTGTTTCTTTCAACAAGGAAACACATTCTATCTTCCTAGTACTCTCCTAGGTACTAGGACTGCAGCAGTGAGCAAGAGAGGGAAGAAGTCCTGGCTCTTCAGTGTTCTCATTTTGTTGCAGGGTGGGTAGCCTCTTAACAGTAAGCAAAACAAATATGACAAATGTACTGGCTGTCAGAGGACAATGCGTATTCTGGAAAATTAGAAGCATGGGGCTAATGAGACACCATATTTGGTACAAAGAGCTGAAAAAATGTGCGGATACAGATGTGGCATGGACAGCATTGGTAGAAGAGCAGGTGTGAGAAGTGTTCAGATTCTGGATGGACCTTGTAGGAATTGCTGAAGTGGTGAATCCCAAACCGAGAGCAGCAAGCACTCAATGGGGAAAACACAAATACTTGTGTGGGGAGGTGTACTTGCTAGATCAAAGCCTTGGGCAGGGGAAAGAGAGGTACTAGTGTACAAGGAAGATGTGAGCAGTTCCCTTTCATAGTTTTGGGGCAGTGAAAGTGGCAGATTTGCAGTGGGACTTCTGTTTTCTTATGCCCTCAGCATCATTGGGGCAAGGATAGGGAGAGAAATGTTGCGAGTATGGGTGCAGATAAGGTACGCAGCACCATTGAGAGAAGATGAAGCTGAAGAGCTGGGGAAACCAGAGGCTTCTTGTAGGCATCAAGTGCATGCATAGGGAGATGCTTTCCATAACCAATTGGTATTTTGTTCCTGCCCTGCTCTGTGCAGGGACATGAGCCTAGAGACTGCAGAGAGCTATCTTTGCCCTGCTCTGCAGTTTGGGTAGACAGGTATATATAGTCTTAAGTTGATGAAGAAAAGTGACATAGGGAAAGACAGTAGGTGATTCTAGCCAAGTGTGAGCTGTGGGTTGTTGGAACTGAGGCATCCCAGACCAGACTTAGAACAGTTGGAGGGATACATAGACAAGAAAGTTTTGGAGAAGCAGCTGATGAGGCCATGTTGGTTCTAAGGAACCTAGCTTGTGACTCAGAGAGAGAGTGGCTTGGAGAAGTAGGAGATAAAGGGGTGGGCCTTTGTGGGTGTGAGAATGGCCAACAATTATGCCTATTACTGAACTCTACTGGTAACTTATGTGAGTTGATACTATCTGGGGAATAATTATTTGGAGTGCTTCATTTTGTTTCCATATACAAAATGGTGGGTGTTACGGATTTGTCACTGAGTTGTGGGATCCTTCTGGCTTTCTTCCCAGATAGCCTACTCAGCTTGTAGCTGACAGCATTTCAGTGTTTTGATCAAGCATTTGGCTTGGTAAATATTGATTGAGTGCTTGCTGTACACAGGACACTGACAGAGCTGTAATGTGAAAGCTGAAATGGAGCCTGCCCCCAAAGAGCTCATAGTTTAATCTTAGGTAGGCCTGCATTCATAAGAATGACTAACAGGCAGAGTCTGAGTCCTGTACATTTAAGAAGGGCTCAAGGGTTTTAAGGATGAAAT
This sequence comes from Dicrostonyx torquatus, assembly GCA_028555095.1. Classification (NCBI taxonomy): domain Eukaryota; kingdom Metazoa; phylum Chordata; class Mammalia; order Rodentia; family Cricetidae; genus Dicrostonyx; species Dicrostonyx torquatus. The sequence goes on along the minus strand of JAQHUG010000349.1, from coordinate 305,190 downwards.
TCTTGTTATGCCAGAAGCACTGGGGAAGAATGTAGGGTCTGAGCAAAGGATAGGTTTTCATTATTGTTGTTTTGAGTCAGGGTTTCTTTGTGTAGTCTTGGCCATCTTTGAACTTGCTCTGTAGACCAGGCTGGTCTTGAACTTAGAGATTCGCCTGCCTCTGCCTCCCAAGTGCTGGGACTAAAGGCGTGCACCACCACCACCCAGATAAAGAATAGCTTTTGTAAGTAGGCTAACTTTGCAATTAGCCTAGTCTTAGCATCCTTCGTCTTACCTCTCTAAGCCTCAGTCTGTTGTCTATAAGATGCAGATGAGACAAGATGCTGGGAGGATAAAAACAAGTTATTAAGGTAAGTTGTTGAGATACATATTTCTTGTCTTAGTTTTTTTCCTGTTGTTGTGATAGAACACCCTGATAAAAACAACTTAGGGAAAGGGCTGATTTGACTCGTAACTGCAGGGAAGTCAAGGCTGGAACAACACATCCACCCTCAACAACAAAGACCAATGAATTAATATAAACATACCAGTTCTCATCTGCCTATCTCCATTCAATCCAGGACCCAGACCATCAAATGTGCAGCCCACATTAAGAGTGGGTCTTCCTACTTCAATTAATTCAATTAAGAAAATCTCTCACAAGAATGCCACAAGTCCTGCACTCAGGACTTTTCTTCTTACTGGGTTGCCTTGTCCAGCCTTGATAGGAGGGTTTGTGCCTAGTCTTACTGTAATTTGTTATGCTGTATTCAGTTGATATCCCTGGGAGGCCTGTTTTGTTTCTTTCTTTTTGAAAGGACATGGAGGAGGAGTGGATCTGGGGGAGAGGGGAAGTAGGAGGGAGACTAGGAGGAGTGCAGGGAGGGGAAACTTTGGTTAGGATGTATTGTATGAGAGTGAAAAATAAAAATAAAATAAAAAGAATGAACATAAGTAAACCTAATCTGCACAATAGTCTTTAAGACTCCCTTTCCAGATGATTCTAAATTGTGTCCATTTAATAGCTAAAATTAACCTTCATGTTCAGTAACTACTGAGAAGAGAAACAACTGGCTCTTAAACAGTGGGTTAAATTTCCCACAGATGGATTGTAGGAAAGCATCTTAGTATACATGGATAACTTGCCCAAGAGCAGAGAGGGGGGTGTGCAGAGGGACAAGAACTGGAGCCAATCTTTTTTGATTGATAGTAATTGTGAAGGAAGGCTTATTTGAATTTGTGATAGTTATAAACATGTAAAGAATACTTTTAAAAGTCTGTTAGATGTGTAGTAGGCACATGGCTATAACCCTAGCACTCTGGAGGTGCAGATATGCATATGAGGATTTCAAAATGAACTTAGGCTACAAGATCCTGTCTTGAAAAAACCCAGTGGCCCAGGAGATGGTTCAGTGGGTTAAAAAATTCATCACATAAGCCTGATGACCTGAGTTTTATCTCCAGAATCTATGCCAAAAGCCATATGTGCTGGCACACATCTGTAATCCCTGTACTCCTAGGGTAAGAATAGGTGGTAGAGATAGGAGGATCATCTGGAAGTTTGTGGGGTCAGCTAGCCTGGCATACACAACACAACAGCAGAAACAATGAGGCACCCTGCCTCAACAAAGTGGAAGGCAAGGATAGATTTCTGATCTGGAAAACTATCTCTGACCTCCACACATGCACTGTGGCATGTACTTACACTCACACAAATACATAAATAAAACTAAAAAGGGGGGGGGGAAAGCAGAGATGATGATGGAGATGGGAGAGAGACAAAGACAGGGAGTTAAGTTTATACAGTTTCTAAAAGGGGGCTTACTAAATTTTTTACTCACTTGGGATCCTTAGTACTCTAATGAATAAAGGTTTCTTTTTATAAATTCAATGGCATTTATATATTATTTCTGAATTCATAACTCTATTTCCTTAATAATTATCCCTTTGTTTTTATAACATTTTTATTTGAATGTTAGTTTATTCAGATTACTGGGTTCTTTGTTTTGTTTTGTTTTTAAGATAGCATAAGTATGGCACTAGCTGGTCTAGAACTCATTATGTAGATCAGGCTAGCCTCAGACTCACAGAGAGACCTACCTGTCTCTGGCCAAGTGCTGAGTTAAAGGGCTACACAATGAGGCACAGCATTTCAAGCTTCCATCTCTTGATCACTCGTGGCAAGACTTGAGTTTTACCTTTTGTGAAACCATAACTTACTTATTAAGTCTGAAATTGTACAGTGTGATTGATACTTGGAAATTAGTGGCTATTTGTTTGGATATATGTTCTCTCTGCCACTCCTACTTCTTATGTTGTTAAGGAGGAGAGTTTTGAGTTACATTTCTATCCTAATAGCTTCACTTGACTGTTTCTCTTTTGTGTAGTTACTCATCAAGGATCCAAGACATCGACTAGGCTGTCAGAATGATGGAGATGGAGCTGCTGCTGTAAAGCAGCACCCAGTGTTCAAGGACATTAACTTCAGCAGGCTGGAAGCAAATATGTTAGATCCCCCTTTCTATCCTGATGTAAGTATGCTACCTAGAGTAGCTAGGTCCCAAAAACACTGATTCCCATAGCGGTCTTTTGGTTAAAACACACTTGATATAGCCAGCATGTGAGTTCTGCTCTGTGAGGTCTGTTATTTCTTTCTGCTGCTTCTTCTGCCTATATCCCACCACCTCCACAGCCTCAGGCAGACCTTAGTAGTTCTCTGACTTCCAGACCTAAGGCATGCAGTCTGTCACTGCTGGGATAGCCAAATTCCTGTCCTCCCAATTCTCAGTGCCATTTCAGACCTCCTTGGCATGCCCTTGAAGGCTCTCTGTGTGTCAGTGTTACTGTTCAGATCTCGGTGCTCTGTTCACTCATTGCACTGAGTGCACACGGCAGCTTTGTTCTGGAATGTGCATCCCTCTGGAACTGTCACATGTGCGCTTCCTCATGAGTATGCTCTTGAGATCAAAAAGGTTATGCCTCCTAAACTACAGGAACTGGTGCTTGTTAGTGTCTGGTGTATAATATAGTACATAATAAGTGAACTGCTGATGAATGGACAATTGAATGAAGATAGCCTGGACTCCACCGTTAACAGTCAGCTATAGACACATTCTAAAATTGGAAGGATAAGTTCAATTTTCATTGTTGGATGGAATTTAGATCAACAATTGATATTTTTTTCTATTTTTATTTTATTTAAAAAGTATATTTTTTTCATTTTACATACAAATCCCAGTTCTCACTCTCTTCCCTCTTCCCGTTCCCTCCATCTGTTCCTCCCCCTACCCAATCCCCCATCCACTTCTCAGAGAGAGCTTTGAAGAAGGATCAAGGCCCTCCCTACTGTATCTAGGCTGAGCAAGGTATTCATCAAAAGATAATGGGTTCCAAAAAGTCAGTACAAGCAGTAGGGATAAATCCTGGTGCCACTGCCAGTGTCCCCACATTCTGCCCCAGCCATATAACTGTTATCCACATTCCAAGGGCCTAGTTTGATCCTATGCTGGTTCTTCCTGTCCAGGTAGAGTTGGTCAGCTACCATTAGCTCAGGTAAGCTATTTCAGTGGATGTCCCCATCAAGGTCTTGACCTCTTTGCTCATATTCTCACTCTTCCCACTCTTCCACTGGACTTCGGGAGCTCAGCCCAGTGTTCCACTGTGGCTTTCTGCCTCTGCTTCCATCAGTTGCTGGATGATGGTTCTATGATGACATGTAAGATAGTCATTAATGTGACTACAAGGCACGGCCAGTTTGGGCATCCTCTCCACTATTGCTTAGGGTCTTGGCTGGGGTCCTTATTGTGGATTCCTGGGAATTTCTCTAGTGCCAGGTTTCTTGCTAGCCCCATAACGGCTCCTTCAATCAAGATATCTCTTTCCTTGCTCTCAATCTCTGTCCTTCCTCCATCTTGACTATCCCGTTTCTTCAAGTTTTCCTTCCCCTTCCTCTTCTCCCCTTCTCCTCCCCTTCTGCCCTCTCTTCCCCCCCATCCTAATTGAGATATTTTTATTTGTAAAACTTCTTCAAAACTTGATGTGTTTTCTTTATGTCCATTGTATTTGTTAGAGTGTAACTGCTTCCTTGGAAGTAAGTTCTACTTGAAATATTCAGGGCATATCCACTATCTCCAGCACAGATCTAGGTATGAAAGCAAAGGGAGAGCTAGGTAAACAAGGGAATGTCTCTGCTTATAGAGACAGGCAGGAATACAAACTGACTGACATGCTGGGAAAGTGTTGCCTTACAGTGTGGCATGATGACCTGGACTTCATATAGCTGTCAGGTCTGGAGATGGGGCTGCTTGGGACAAATGTGATCTCTTGGGAGGGAGAGGGATCACTCCGAACAGGGGCCACCCTAGACTGTCTATGTTCTTGGTTTAAACAATTTGCCCCATGTGAAGGCAATTGAGCAAACTCTGGACATTTTGCTTGCAGAATTAAGGTTCTTAGTTTTGTAGGGCTGTATGGGTCTGGACTTTTGGTCTAGACTGTTCCAAGAGAGGGCTTGCCCGTCCTTCTATCCTTCGCTTTGTGGAGTACACCAGAATAAGAACAGTGTTGACACTTATCACTTGTTTAACCCAGCAAACAGGGCAGTGACTCATCAGGACTGTCAGTGTATTTTGCAGTAGTAGACGAAGGCTCCTTAGTTGCAGAGTTCTGTGCTTTGTGTTCTCTTTAGTCGCAGAAGCGCAAGCAAAGCTCTGCTGGAGTGGAGGCCTGGGTCTTGACAGCCCTGTATGCTTACTTCATCTCTTGCTTTTGAGGACAGCAGTGCCAAGGTAGAAGTTGCAGGCCTGGGCCCTAGTCCTAGTGGAGAAATTGCTAGCATGAAGGTTGCTTCTACTTTTCACCAAAATGCTAAGCAGGTCCTTTGCAAGTAGGCCAGAAGTGATGTAAAACTAGTGGATCCCACAGACAGTGGTCTCTATGCCTGTTGACAGCTCTCTCTGTGTCCCAACAGAAGCAACTCATCCCCTTCTTATATAGTTGTAATCTATTTTCTTCTGCAAAGAAAAAAAGCGGTCCTCATGAACACAAGTGGTGGTGGTGGGAACTGAACAGAGACACCACCAGATGTGTGACACTGAAAGTGACAGGAACTGCTGTGTCACAGAAGATATGTGATATAAATTAGATACTTAGTTTGAAAGGACCTTGGCAGTGAACAGGGTAGGAGGAAATGTGTGTGGATTTTGTAATTTAAGGGATCTCAGAGCTACTTTAGGACTGGGAATGTAGTTAAGTGGTAGAGTGCTTGCTATGTCCAATTCTCAGCAGCTGACAATTAAAAGCAAAATATCTTTTATAAGCTAGATATAACATCTGGGGGTGGTCAAGGCAGTCAGATTGTGAATTCAGGGAGAGCGTAGGCTACCTATTCCTGTCTCAAAAACCCAGAAAGAAACAAAACCACACAACAAAACAAGAAAAGACTTACTCTAGTTGTCTCACAGGTTGATGCCTCTCTTTGTTCTTGGTGCCTAGCCTCAGGCCATTTATTGTAAGGATATCTTGGATATTGGGCAGTTCTCTGTGGTGAAAGGAGTCAACCTGGACAGCAGCGATGAAACCTTCTACACCCAATTTGCTACAGGGTGTGTCACCATCCCCTGGCAGAATGAGGTACTGCTCTTTCCAGCAGAGGAGGTTTATGCTAGTTTCAACAATGATGTGTGTGTGTGTTTGTGTGTCTGCAAAATACATTTATACAAAAGATTTGATTATGAGGACTAGATGATGGGTAAGCCAAGACCGTATCAGTAGTTGCCAGAAGCATGACAGCTACTCTGGTCTCAATTACATGAGGCAGCAAAAGATGATCTTAGGATTTGCCTGCCACCCTCAAGTCCAGCTTCCCAAGCAGTGCTAACTGGCCTCTTGGCTCTATTGGAATTAGCTTTTTTTCGGGGTGTGGGGAAGTTCACTTAGAAAGGGGAACAAGAGGCCATTTTATTCCAAGAGGAGATCAGAAACCAGAAATCCAGGAAGGTGGAGCCAGAGAAGGTCTGGGAACTATGATATGCCCCACGTTGTCATCAGGTGCTGGATGGGAGCCAATAATGCGGGGAGATCACTGACTTCCTGGTTTCTCCAAAGTTTATCCTGTCTTCTGTGCATACAGATGATTGAATCTGGATGTTTCAAGGACATCAATGAAAATGAAGATAAGGAAGATTTGCAATCACATATAAAAGAGAAGACATGCCCCTCCATTCTCAGAACAAAGAGAAATTTCTTCCGTAGACTCTTCAGAAGAGGGGTAAAAAATATTTTGTATAAAGTAAACTGTTGTGGCTGGGGTATAGAACATTTGCATAGTGTGAGCAAGCGCTTTGGTTCTAAGAAACACATATGAGCATGTGGATTCACACCCTCAACATGTCTGTGTGTGTATCAGAAGGAAAATCTTTTCTAAGGGAAACATCACTTCCCTTTTTTTTTTCTTTCTTGTTTTGTTTTTGTTGTTTGAGACAGAGTTTCTTTGTAGCTCTGGCTGTCCTAGAACTCATTCTGTAGACCAGGCTGGTCTCTAAGAGATCCACCTGCCTCTGCCTCCTGAGTGCCAGGATTAAAGGTATGTGCCACCAGTTACTTTCTTTCCTTTCTGCAATGCCTCATATAAGAAATTTCAACTTGGGTGTAGCTCACATGTAGGAGGCTGAGGTAGAAGAATCACTGTGAGTTTGAGGCCAGCTCACTACATAGTGAGTTGTTATTGGAGAGAAGGAAGAAGAAAGAAAGAGGAGACAAGTAGACAGACAGACAGACACACACACACACACACACACACAGAGAGAGAGAGAGAGAGAGAGAGAGAGAGAGAGAGAGAGAGAGAGAGAGAGAGTGAATATAGTTTAAGAGCCATACGGTTCTATTTAAAGNAGAGAGAGAGAGAGAGAGAGAGAGAGAGAGAGAGAGAGAGAGAGAGATTGATTCCATATAGTTTAAGAGCCATACGGTTCTATTTAAAGTTTACCCAAAGAACCAATACTGCCTGCTGTTGGTGGAAAGACTGTTTTGATCTACAAGGCAATGACTTGTTAGCACTGAAGCTGCTTCCTGGTTTGGTGACAAAGCGTTTTGACCTAGCTCAAAGGTCAGCATCTGATTGAATTCCCACAAACAATGCGTGTTTTAGTTCTCGATGTTCTGATTCCAACCACTGCTCTCTCATGTCTACATACACAAGAGAAGCAGGTTCCCTTCTAACACTGGAAATCCTTTGGAGAGACTTTCTGTAGTAGAATTACTTTTGTTTATTTTATTCCTCGTGTATCCCAGGCTGGTTTTGAACTTGTTATGTAGCAAAAGAAGACCCTGGACTCCTGATCCTTCTACCTTAGGCTCTTGAGTTCTGGGGTTAAAAGTGTATACCAACACACCTGACAAGGTCACAAAATAATTTCATCAAGTAAAAAATCCTATGAGTGGATTGATTTATTGTGAACCTATCAATTCTTTTATTTATTTTTTGTGTGTGTGTTTTCAAGACAAGATTTCTGTGTGTGACAGCTCTGCTGTCCTGGAACTCACTCTGTAGACCAGGCTGGCCTCGAACTCACAGAGATCCACCTGCTTCTGCCTCTCAAGTGCTGAATTTTAAGGCGTGCACCACCACTGCCTGGCTCAATTCTTTTATTTTTTACTTTTTTTTTTAGGGGGGGTTCTTTTAACTATCATTTCTTGAGGAATTTACTAAATGATTGTTTGCTAACATCCTAATCTGTGTTTTTTTTCAATATAGAAAAACAAGACTTTAGTAGTTAAAGTCTCCCAAAGTGGTTGTTGTTAAGACCACATTTTCTTTCACAACTAGTGGATAGCTATATGAACTGAACACACCAGTCTATTTCTTCACACAGTTAAGTCCTTGGGCATCCCTCCTTATTCAGAGCCCATAATGACATCCACCACAGTGCTTTCCACTGAGAGAATGGAGTTGTACCATGCCTGTGGAGCGCCTTCTTATCATGGCACTTACTGGTGAAAGAGCCAGTGAGCCTCACTTGTCTTCTGCACTCATTCAGCTATTGAATTTGATTTAGCACGCAACAGTCACAAAACAGCAAAACTCATCTTGAGGCAGTATATCTGTATGTAAATTAAGCATATGCCTTTAAAATTACTTTTACCAGTATAGGGTGTAAGTTATGACCTGTGTATACCTGATAAGTACTCTAACACTGAGCTACATCCCACACCCTGCACCTTTTATTTTTAAAACATTTTTGAAATAGGGTCTCACTAGCCTAGGGTTGCCTGGGCTAGTCTTGAATTTGTGATCCTCTTGGCTCAGCTTCCTGAGTAGCTGGGACTATATATAGAATTCCATTTCTTGAAGTAAATAAGAAAAATGCATTTATAGTTTTTGCTTACCTCACAATTAGTATCCTCCCAGTTTCTAGAACATTATATTATTTGTTCTTAGGTATCTTTGGAGATTGGTTTCAAGATGCCAAAGTCTAAAAGTAATCAAGTCTCTTTTAAAATGGACATGGTATATATAAATCACCTCTAGATTACTTACAATGCAGAGTACAATATACAAATAGTTGTCATACCCTTTTAAAACTTACTTGGCATTGTCATATGACTTAAATTTTTTTTGTTTTTGTTTTTGTTTTTCGAGACAGGGTTTCTCTGTGGCTTTGGAGCCTGTCCTGGAACTAGCTCTTGTAGACCAGGTTGGTCTCGAACTCACAAAGATCCACCTGCCTCTGCCTCTCGAGTGCTGGGATTAAAGGCGTGCGCCACCACCGCCCCGCTACTTAAATTTTTTTTCCTCAATATTTTTGATTCGGGGTTGGTTGAGTTCATGCTTATAGACCTCCTGGCTTCTCAAGCAAAACAAAGCCATATTGACATTAGAGACATGGCTGAGGCTGGCCATTGTGCTGTGTGTTTCAGGGCTGCCTGAGCAATGCCCACAGTGAGGAGGGGGAGCCAACACAACGCTGACCGTTCACTGTGCCGACCACAGAACAAGACCCTGGTGTTAAGAAGGAACCCGTCACAATCTCAATGTCTTGTCCTTCCCATGAATTGTAATAAACAGTCTATGACACTGTTTATAATGTGCTTTCATATATTTTTACATTAATATCTGCACTGTCTTTTTACTGAAGCTGTGTTAAAGAAGAAGCCTGAGAACACCACTGTGTACCCTGAAGCTCCCAAGTATGGATGCCTTGTACATTGGAGCAGTTCTCAGAAGTCCTATTCCTGTATGTCTGTCCCACACTGTCTAGTTTTCCCTGAAATTTGCTGAGGTTCTTTCGGAACTTTAGTGCTACTTTTTTTTATATTTATTTATTTATTATGTATACAATATTCTGTTTGTATGTATGCCAGCAGGCCAGAAGAGGGCACCAGACCCCTTTACAGATGGTTGTGAGCCACCATGTGGTTGCTGGGAATTGAACTCAGGACCTTTGGAAGAGCAGGCAGTGCTCTTAACCTCTGAGCCATCTCTCCAGCCCCTTTAGTGCTACTTTTTAAATTGTTAATTCAAAACTCTCACAGGGGACTGGAGAGATTTTAAATTTTAAATTTCCCCTGCCTGCTTTGGTACTCACTTATCCCTGGAGGTCTGGGTAGATTCTAGGACCAACATTTGTTTAAATGTTACCTGAAGCTACACATCATTTTTCTGGGCCTGTGCTACATCATATACAAAGTTAAAAAGTTTTCCAGTGGTTCATTGAGGTCTCTTATGCTCTCTCTCAAATCCAGTTCCAGCCAGTTCCCTGCTTCCTCATCCACTTGGACTGTGTCTTACTGAGCTAAATATGGTTCTTTGAGCCTCTAAAATTGCCAAATGGGTTACATTTCTGTTTTGCCCCTGCTGCTTGGATCATGATGAGTGCTGTGGAAATCCTGCATCATACTTCTTGACATATAGCTTGAAGGATGCCAAATGGAGTTGTAAGTCATGCTCTGAAACATGAAAGAATACCTCTGATCTTGATATGGAAATAATTGGGCTCAAGAAAGAAAATAGCGGTCATATAGCCCCTCCGGAGACAGATGCTGGAACTACCTGGTAAGCCACAGCCTCGTGGCAATACACAGATTAGCGGAGATGGGTTAATTTAATCAAAAATATGCTTAAGCTATTGGCCAAACAGTATTGCAAATAGAAAAAAAAAAGAAAGGGCTGTGGTGGCAATAAGGTAAATTCAGCCTTTGCAAAGCAGCCCTGACAGGCAGAGGTGACACATACTTTTAATCCCAGCACTTGGGAGGCAGAGACAGGTAGATATCAGTGAGTTTGAGGCCAGCCTGGTCTACAAGGAGAGCTCTAGGACACCCAAGACTGTTAAACAGAGAAACACTTTCTTGAAAAAAGAAGAAGAAGGAAAAAAAAAACCAGCCCACTTTTCCTTCAGACCCTTTTATGTCTGCCTCTAGAAGGTGCTGCCTCCTCTAGGGGAGGGTCTCTCATCCTCAGTTAATCCTTTCAGGAAATACTCTCACAGACCCACTCAAAGATGAGTTTTTTAGTTGATCCCAGACCCAGTCAAGTTGATCACAAATATTAACCATCATAAGTCCATCTCTTGTCAACTTAACACTCAATCACAGTTCTTTATGTCATGCTTAATTTCCAAATGAAGATAATAACAAGGTCATAATTTCACTTAATAATTTTATTAATTTCACTTAATAAAACCATTGTTCATAAAATTGCAAATGCAGCCGGGCGGTGGTGGCTCACGCCTTTAATCTCAGCACTCGGGAGGCAGAGGCAGGCGGATCTCTGTGAGTTCGAGACCAGCCTGGTATACAAGAGCTAGTTCCAGGACAGGCTCCAAAGCCACAGAGAGACCCTGTCTCGAAAAATCAAAAAAAAAATTGCAAATGCATTATCCTTCCTCCAGAATAGATGGCAAAGTCCCTTGAGGAATGCTTAGTCTTTTATTATCCCCTAACTTAAATATGATAATATAGATTCACAACACAACTACTGATGTTCTCTCAACTGACATGATATTGTGAAAAAGTAAAGAAAATGCAAATATCTGCTTAATACATATATTAACATATACACAGATATCCTTAACAAATACAGAAATACTCACTGTAATTGCAATCCTTGTTTCTATAAGTGATCATGTGGCCTTAGCTGGTATTTATAACTACCTTTTAGTTACTTGTCTCATTAATGTGACAAAATACTTGACAGAATAACCTAAGGAAGGGGAAAACAGTTCATCATGGTGGGGAAGTCATCGCAGCAGGAGCAGGAAGCTGACATTGCATCCATAGCTAGGAAACAGAGTGTGAACAGGAAGTGGGACTGGGCTGCAAAAGACACCTCCTCCAACAAGACTCTACTTCCTAATGTTTCAACAGCCTTCTAAAACACCACCATCTGGGGACCAAGTGCTCAAACACATAAGCCTGTTAAGAACGTCTCATAGTCATACCACAACATTGGGTTAACAGAAGTGCCACTTGCCTTGGGAGGAGCAAGCCAACATAGCTTAGAAGTTGGAAACAACCAAAGCCCTGATTAAGATGGTCTGCTTCAGATACCCTTGCCTGGAGGTGCTTAGAATGACAGTAGCTGCTTGAGTCTAGAGCTCTGTATAACCATCAAAACCATAATGAGTTTACGGTTGAGGGAGCATTACACATTCAAACAACAACATCCTACCCTTGGCCTCATGGCCATCTCATGCAAAATGCATCCTTCAGGATTTCAAAAGTCTCCTTAGGTTTTCTAGAGGAACAGAATGTAGAGAATGTATGTATGTGTGTACACACACACACACACATAAATATATACATACATACACACACAAAATACACGCGTGTATATATGTGGATTTTATATATTGAATTATAATGGTATATGTGGAATTTATTAGAATAGCTTATAGGTGGTATGGAATATATATATATTTATAATGGGTATAAATGGATATATATATATATATATATATATATTGGTTTTTCGAGACAGGGTTTCTCTGTGGCTTTGGAGCCTGTCCTGGAACTAGTTCTTGTAGACCAGGCTGGCCTCGAACTCACAGAGATCTGCCTGCCTCTGCCTCCCAAGTGCTGGGATTAAAGGCGTGCGCCACCACCGCCCGGCATGGATATATTATAATAGATACATTAGCTATGTATATCCAGCCAGTCAACAATGCTTATCAACCAACTGAAAGTTCAAGAATCCAGTTGTTCAGTTTCCTAGGCTGGATGTCTCAGCTCTTCTTCAGTATTCACTGGAATACTGCAGAGGTAGCCTCTCATGCCATAGAAAGAATGGACTTGCCAGTAAGAACAAGCAGGCAAAAAGAGCAAGCTTCTTTCTTCCATGTCCTTTATATAGGATGTAAGCAGGTGGGACCCAGATTAAGTTGGATCTTCCTACCTCAGGAGATCTTGATTAAAGTGAATCTTCCCATGTCAAAAGAACTGGATTAAAAGTGGGTCTTCCCACTTTGAATAGTTTAATTAAGAAAAAAAAAGTCCCTCACAGGTTTATCCGACCTCTTGGATTTTCGTTCTAGAAGTAGTCAATTTCACAACCAAAAATCACACTAGTCAGTAGTTGTTAACACTAGACTGGGCGATAGTGGCACACACCTTTAGTTCCAGCAGAGGCAAGGCAGATCTCTTGAGTTTGAGGTTAGCCTGGTCTACAGATTAAGTTTCAGGACAGCCAAGACAGAGAAACCCTGTCTGGAAAACAAAACAAAACAAAACAAAATGTTGTAAGAGTGTTCAAAAGTTTCAAGTCTCTTCTGATACTTAAGGGAATCATTTAACCAGGAGCCAGTGTATCATTAAAAAGCACACACACATGCACACAATAAAAAACATGTTTGCAAAGGTAGGACACTGGAGAGATGACTCAGTGACTAAGAACATGAATTCTGTTGCCAGCATCAATTTTGAGTGGCCCACAACGGCCTGTAATTCCAGTTCTGGGGAATCTGACACTTTCTTCTGGACCCTCTGGACCTTGCAGATACTTGCACTAAAGTTCATATACCACCAGACACTTCCCTTTCCTACCACCACACTTTTAAAACTAATAAGAGTAGCCGGGTGGTGGTGGCGCATGCCTTTAATCCCAGCACTCGGGAGGCAGAGGAAGGCGGATCTCTGTGAGTTCGAGACCAGCCTGGTCTACAAAAGCTAGTTCCAGGACAGGCTCCAAAGCCACAGAGAAACCCTGTCTCGAAAAACCAAAAAAAAACCAAAACAAACAAAAAACAAAACTAATAAGAGTAAATATTGAAACACACTTGCACACACAAAGGCAAGATAACTAGTAAAGTACTTGTTGCCCACGCTGATGACTTGGAAAGAAAGAACTGACAACCAAAAGTTGTCCTTATTTCCACATGTGCACTGTGGCCTGTGCATGATCCACCCCAACACCAAGTAAATGTGAGAATAAACTAAGTTCCATTATTTCAAACGACAGTGGCACAGGGTAAATATTGCTATTTTAAAAGGGAAGAATGAGGGCATAGCAAGGAAGCGGTGAACTAAAGTAAGACCAAACCAATTTTACAGTACCAAATCCTACAGGTCTTTGTCTAGCATCCTTTGGTTTTTTGCTGCCTAAAGCACACATAGTCTCCCTTTTGAGCTGGCTTTAGTCTATGCTGAAGTTTTTCTCAGCCTGAATTTCTAACATAGTGAGGTATCAACTAACAGAATCTAGAATTACCTGAGAAATGGCATTCTGGACACGCCTATGGGACATTGTTTTTATTCTATTAATTCAGTAAGAAAACCCACCTATTGTAAGTGGCACTATTTCCTGGCTAGATCCTGGAGTAAATCAGTGGAGAAAGAGCGCTGGGCAGCTCCATACATTCATGTGCTCTGCTTTCTAATTGTAGAGCTATGTGATCAGTTGCTTCATGCTCCTGCCACCTAAACTTGCCACAATAGGACTGTACCCTTGAACTGTGAGCCAGAACAGACTCTTTGTCTCTTGAGAACCAATTCTTTGTCTCTTAAGTTGGTCACGATTTAGTGTAGGTGCATCTAATAGTATAACTCAGAGTAACTATGGCTTAGACAAAATAGAAATGTATTGCTCTGTCACGGTGAAATAAATCCAGAAATGGGCAGGCAGCTAGACTGACAGCTCCAGTCATCCACCCAACTCCTTTCATCTCTGTCATCTCAGAATGTGACTTTCAACTGACCCAAAATGACTGCTCTACTACCAGGCAACATACTCTCATTGCAAGCATCAGGAAGAAGGTGGATGTACCCTTTCCTTTGCAGAAGACTTCCTAAAAGTATCACTACTTCTGCTTCTCACTGACCAGGACTTACTTAGTCACTTGGTTAGCTATGGAGAGACAGGAACTATGATATTTTGGTTAAATGGAAAGTTGCCCATATTTAAAAAAACAGGTGATATTTCTGAATTAAGGACAGAGTAACTGTTGGAATACAAATATTATTTTTATGTATGGAACTGTATCATTTCATAATTTACATACTGAAGCACAAACCCCTTAGAATATCAGAATGGGTGTGTGTTTGGAAAGCAGATGGTGGCCTCTTCCCTCTTCTGATGCGTCTTGATATGCAGCCAGTCTGCCTTAGAACTCACTATGTAGCCAAGGTTGTCCTTGAATTTGAAATACCCTTACCTCAACCTCTCTACTGCTGGGATTACAGGCATCATGTACCACTAAGTCTTGGAGAGTCTTTAAAGAGGTATTGAGATACAGTGAGGCTACTAGATCTTAATCCAGTTACTTAAGATTTCATTAAAAAATAGGACAAAAACACAGAGGGATGGTGGTGTGAGGCCTCAAGTGGAAGCCACTCTGCCAACCCCTTGATTTTTGGATTTTTAGTTTGCTGGAGTATGAGATTGTGTCTACTGATAGCTCCCAGACAGTGGTACCCTGACACAGCTGTGCAAGCCAAACAATACACCTATCCTTTGCTGCCCAACAAACTACCAGAGGATAGTGGCCTAGCACTACATTTTAATAACTATCCAGTTCCTGTGGGTCTAGAATCTGGGCCCACCTTATGTAAGTCCTTTGCTACCTGCTTCTCACAGTGGCCAATCAGGTATCAGCTCGCTGTTATCTGAAAGCTTGGCTTCAAAAGAGCTTTAGTGGTGTTGGCAGAGTCCACTTTTGTGTGGACTGATGGACCACCAATGATAGTTCTGACTGCTGGCCATGGGCTGTTCTTTATGTCAGTCTTGCCAATTGCCCTATATCAATGTGTGTAAGCAGGAGTGGAGAGATGGTTCAACAGTTAAGAGCTCTTGTTGCTCTTGCAGAGGCCCCAGGTTTGATTCCCAGCACCCATGCGGTGGCTCACAACCACTTATAAATCCAGATTTGGGGATCCAATGCTCTCTCTGACCTTCAGGCATCAAACATGCATGTGGTACAACACACACAGGCAATCAAAACATCCACACAAAGAAAGAATACATCCAATTTAAAAATTAAAAAATGCATGTGTGTAAGTTGAGAAGGTGGTAGTCAACAGGATTAAGGTTACATTTGTAACCTAACATCAGTATGACATCCCATCCTGTTATCTTTGCCTTGTATTGGTTAGAATACAGAAGTCAGCTGCCCATTCTTGAGAACAGGGATGTCATATCTTAGAGAATGCTAAGAGGTTGGGCTCACTGGACCGTCTTCCAAGTCTGCCTACTAGCAACTCCCAGCCTCGACCAGCTTGCCTATGTGGGTTCTGGCACTGGCTCTGTGCAGCTGATAGTCACATTAATGAAGGGAGGGACATGGAATCTAAAGACTGTTACTCTGCTGTCCTCAGTTTCACAGGGGTGGGCTGCTTATATGTCTCATGGTTTCTGTGCACTTGACCATTTTGAGAAGATGAAGGATTGTTTCATGGCCGTGTAGTAGAGTTCTTAAGTCTTAAGGGGCAGCCTGAAGGGGTTAATGAGTTCTTCACCAAAAGCATCACCACCAGACAGCTCTCTCAAGCCAACACTTTGCTGGACAGGCTGCAGGAGCTGGATGTATCCACGCTATTCTCAGCTTCCTGCTTAATTGCTCACCTGTGGAGATGAGATGGAGGCTCTGGAGACAAAGTCTTCAGCCCTAGTGGCTATGAGACCCCTTGTAGGTCCTGGCTGATGGCAGAGCAATGCCCATGGTCCTGCACTCATTGTGGGCTGTCTGGCCCCAGTGCACTACTAACCCTAGCCTCTCTTTGAACTGCAACTACTGCTGCCTGCTTAGAACCCTTTATCAGCTTCTTTCCCAGCACACCCGCTTTCACATTGGAGGTGGCCAGCGCTTCAGGGGTCCATGGATCATAAGGGTTCCTTGGACCTGTATAAGGGTCACTTTGGTTCCATTCTCATTCCAGGGAGCCCCCAGCACGCTGCGCTCGGGACTGTATCTCAGGCCACCAGCCAGTTTGTGGACCAGGAGAGCCTCTCTGAGTTTGGGTTCCGAGCTTCACCACCGCCATCCCGGTGTAGAGCGGCTTTCTGCAGTGAAATCCCTTCCCCTTTCCAACCTCTTCGCCTTCCTTCCAAGTCTCCCCAAACCTGCCAACTCCTCTGCCCACTTCCTCGACTTTTTTCCGTTGCTACTCTTTCTGGCCACCGCTAGGCCAGCTCAAACCCGCTCTTGGCTCGGTTCCGCCCCTCATTTAGTAGCCCGCCCCACCCTCTCCACTCAGGAGATTGGTTTGCCAGGGAGGGGCGGGGCCATGTCGGTGGGCGGGGAGTCTTAGCAAGTTGGCAAAGGCAGGACGTGCTTACATCCAGCTTTGACGCTTCAGCCTGTCAAATCTGCGGGTCCAGCGTGGCCTCGCCTTCGCCGGCCTGACGTCACAGGACGCAGGCGCCGCGGGGGTTGCCGGGACGGGCCCAAGATGGCTGGGCGCTTTGGTTCCGCTACTGCCCGCCGCGCAGAGCCCCATTCATTTCCCCGCTGCTAAGTGGCTCCGCGGAGTGCGAGTAGGCTCCAAGCCTTCGGGGTCTGTCCCGCCGGGCAGGAGGCCGCCATGGCAACCCTTGAAAAGCTGATGAAGGCTTTCGAGTCGCTCAAGTCGTTCCAACAGCAGCAGCAGCAGCCGCCGCCACCACCGCCGCCGCCTCAGCCCCCTCAGCCGCCGCCTCAGGGGCAGCCGCCACCGCATGCACCGCCGCCACCGCCGCTGCCTGGTCCGGCCGAGGAGCCGCTGCACCGACCGTGAGTCCGGGCGCTGCAGCGCTCTCCCGGGGCCCGCTTCCCTGGCCTGCGTGCCGGAGACGGCCAACGCAAGCGCCTGTCCAGAGAGGGTCGCGGTGCCTCCCGGAGGCCGGGCCCTCGACTCGTGGGGTCTTTGGCCTTCCTCAGAGGAGGCAGAGCCGGGTCAGGCCTGCGGGGGACACGCCGAGGGGCGTCTCGGCCCTAGTGCTTTCGTCCTTCCCAGCTTGTGAAGTTAGGGAGCGAACTTGTTTCTGTCTTCGGGGAGAAACTGGGGCTGTGGCACACTTGACTCCAGGAGAACTTGGAGAGGGCGAGACCTCTCTGGCTTGCCTCCTTAGGCCTGGGAGCTGGGAGCGCAGGGTAGCGTGAGAGATGTGCGGATAGTGGATGACATAATGCTTTTAGGAGGTCTTGGCGAGAGTGCTCAGGGCGGGGGAGTGTGAACCCATCCAATGGGATATTCTTTTTCCAAGTGACACTTGAAGCAGCCTGTGACTGGCGCTTCGCATTCTCCTGGCGTTTCGTTTAGTTGGTGTAGTGTAGGAACAAGATTTTAAGCATCACTGGAGAGGTCTGCTTCTGTACTCTCCTGTTGGTCTGCAGGTAATTGGATGGATGAGTTGTGATTGTCGAGTACATGGTAAGTTACTCAGGTGTGATTATTAATAAAATTTTATGTATGCACGTGCATATATATTTGAAAAAGTCGACTGATATTTGTTGCCTGTTTTCTGCTGGAAATAAAATGGGCATGTTGGTGATGGGCAGTTTACACCAGGGAATGAATTTTACCGGTGTTACGGCCAGGCTTGATTTAGAGCATGGGCCACCCATAGACTCTGAATATATCAGGTACTCCAGTAAAAATTCCTGTTTAATTCTTTGCTGACGTCTTGTCATCCTTTGGAAGGTTGCTGCGGGTGACTGAAGACAATATTTGAAACAGAAGAGAGACCATGAATAACAATAGTCTTAAAACAAACAAACAAACAAAAAAGCTTGACATTTCCTGGAAGTCCATGCTGAGTGTTCAGCCCTGTGCTTTCTTGCAGTTCAGGCCTTTTAACTCTGGGCATTTTATTTCTAATGTAGATTTTTATAATTAATAAGGAGAACTTTAAGGAAAAAAACCTACAAGAGAATCTTATTATTTATACTCATTTAGGAAAAAAAAGTTGTTCTGGTGCTGGGAATTTAGCTTAAAGCTTCGCACATGCTAGGCAAGTGCTTTACCCCGAGCTTTATTCTCAGCATATTTTTAGTAATTTTTTGTTGTTTTTGTGTTTCTGATAGAGATCTTTTTCTTGTCCTGAGAGTCTAATTTAAAAAAAAAATGAAGATTTGAGGAGAAATGTTGCCTTATTTGATAGAATAAAATATAGGGATAAATTTTTCTTCTATAACATGAAAGTATGTTTCAGTAGAAAAAATCTTATGTTTAGATAAGCAATTTCTATTGCTTTTGCTTTTGAGACAGAGTCTCACTATGGAACTTCTGCCTCCGCCTCAGTGCTTGATTAAAGGCATTTGCCACCGTGGCTGTCTGTATAAGTAATTTCTAGTTATTAGATTCTTACTATGACTCTGTTTCTCTGGGTGTTAGGAATTGTGGAAGTTCACATATTTCCCATATTTTCTGTAAACAAGGGTGGGGCTGGGGTGGGGTGATTGCTCTGCAGCCGCTTGAAACACAAAATTCAATCTGGTTTCACATAAGTAATTCATTAACGTGGTACAGTTTCAAAGTTAGGAAAGGTTAAATAATGAAAACATCCCTGTCCCCATTCTCCTGAGTACCTAACTCCGTCCCCAGCAGCAAGCACTGTTTCTCCTCATGTGTCCTTCCAGATAAAAATCTGTGCATATGTCAGGACAGATTTTTAAATTATTTACAGACAAAAGTGATTTGGAACAAAAGCTTTTAAAAGTTTTAAGACCTTATTACTACACTGTACATCAAGAACTAACTGGAACATTCCCCAAAATCAACTGCATTAGGCTTGTAGTTATTTTAAATAAAAGCATTATATCTCATATTTCTGTGTACGTTACTGTTGGAAAACAGGTGTTCCTTAATAATAAGTAACAAACTCACTGCTTGGAAGCTTCGATTTTGGCATTTTGTCCACTTGCTTCAGTTAAAAGTCCTTTTTCCAAATTGAGACTAGCCAAAACAATTTTAGAATGAATCTGTTCTATTTTTATGGCTCTCATTGTGTTACAGAGAACTAGTGTCACAGGCATGCGTGGGTTTCTGTTGAAATAGCTGAGAGCTTGTTCTCTGCTCAGTGTATAGGGTGCAGGAGCTCTTGGGCTGGCTGTGATGGGCCTGATAGACCTTAAGACATTCACCCTTAACATTTGCACTCTTCAGAGTCCTGTTTCATTTTTCCTGATTGTAGCCATTCGTTTATCAGTATTTGCTGGTCGTCACCTGTGTGTCTAGCATTGTTCTAGTTGTAGATTTTAGTAGGGAACAAAGTTATGTCCTTATGAAGCTAAAATTCTAGGGAGGGTCATAGACAATAAGCAAGAAAATCAGTAAAGTAGGGAAGGGGATTAGGAAATGCCAGGGTCTTAGAGTGTTGTTTGGACAGGATGTCTAGTTTGGAATAAACATCTGGAGTCAAGAATCTACTAGGAGGGTGTATGGAAGAGGAGTGTTCCTGCAGGGAGAACTTGTTAAAAAAGCTTTCCTGAGGGATGCCATTTTTTGCTGGATGAAAAGAGTGAGGGTAAGAGCTGTAGTGGGGGAGGAGCAAGAGGGAAGTTAGCTCCAGATAGAAAACCTAGCTACAGAATCTTAAACAGGCAAAGGCGAGAGTTTATTATAAGACAAACTAAGTCTAGGAAGTTCAACAATAAGATCAGGAGCCCTGACACCAAGTCCCAGTCTTCATTCTTGCACACTTTTTTGGTTATGTGTCTTGTTGATTCATACGAATTTCTCGTGTTCTGGATACTATTTCCTTATCAGATATAATTTGCAAACCCTTTCTGTGAATTGTCTTTTCAACTTCTCTGTTTATTTTTGAGACAGGAGTTTACTATGTATCTCTTGTTGGTCTGGTATACTCTGTAGCCCAAGTTGTTCTCAAAATTTGCTTTGGTCCTTTTGGCACAACTTTCCAAGTACTGGTATACTATAGATATGCCCGTGTGTATGTGTGTGTGTGTGTGTGTGTGTGTGTGTGTGTGTGTGTGTGTGTGTGCGCGTGATGGTGTATAGTGTGTATAGTGTATATATTGTGTGGAGTATACAGAGGCCAAAAGAGGATGTTGAGTAACTTCCTCTGTTGCTCTCTATGTCTTTGACTGAACCTAAAGCTCCTGATTACTTTTCATTTATTTATTTTTCTTTATTGATATTTATTGAGCTCTACATTTTTCTCTGCTCCCCTCCCTGACTCTGCCCTCCCTCCCTTCAACTCTCCCCCAATGTCCCTATGCTCTCAATTTACTCAGGAGATCTTGTCTTTTTATACTTTCCCATGTATATTAGGTCTATGTAAGTCTCTCTTAGTGTCCTCATTGTTGTCTAAGTTCTCTGCGATTA
>JAQHUG010000349.1:257748-284062 GCA_028555095.1 Dicrostonyx torquatus | reverse complement strand
CATAAGTTGTCATCAGTGTTTTTGATCTTGGCCATTCTTACAGGTAAGATGGAATCTCAGAGTTGTTTTGATTTGCATTTCTCTGACTAAGGATGTTGAGCATTTCCTTAAGTGTCTTTCAGCCATTTTAGATTCCTCTGTTGAGAGTTCTCTGTTTAGGACTGTACTCCATTTTTTTTTATTGGATTATGTGATCTTTTTGTGTCCAATTTCTTGAGTTCTTTGTATATTTTGGGGATCAGCCCTCTGTCTGATGTGGAAGAAATCTTTTCCCATTCTGTAGGCTGTTGTTGTGTCTTGTTGACCATGTCCTTTGCTTTACAGAATTTTTTCAGTTTCAGGAGGTCCCATTTATCAATTCCTGATTACTTTTAAGCTGCCTGACCAAAACACTGGTGATCTGTTTGTCCTTACCCACCACAGAGAGATTAAAAGCATGCATAGCCATGCCCAATTTTTACTTGCATGCCAAAGATTTAAACTCAGGATTTAGGCTTATAAAGCCAGTACTCTGACCCATCGAACCTCAACCCAGCTTAGCTCCCTGACTCACCACCTCCTCCTCCTCCTTCTTTCTTCTTTTCTTCCCCTTCTTCTCCTTCTCCTCCTCCTTCTTTCTTCTTCGTCTTTTTTTTTTTTTGTGTGTGTGTGTGTGTGTGTTTTTGAGATAGGGCTTTTTTGTGTCTAGTTCTAGCCATCCTGGAACTCACTTTGTAGACCTAGCTGGCCTCAAACTCACAGAGATCCGCTTGCTTCCTCCTTCCAGGTGCTGGGATTAAAGGCGTGTCCCACCACTACCTATTGTTCCTCAGAGCACAGAAGTTTTAAATTTTGATGAAGTTCAATTTGTTTTTGTCTTTAGTTGCAGTATATTAGATATTTAAGAAGCCACTGCATTGTCTGAAATCACAAAGATTTATGCCTGGTCTTTTCTTCTAAGAACTGTCAAGTCGTAGCACTGATATGCAAGTCTGACCCATTTTGAGTTTGTGGCTAAGGTAGAGGTTTGACACTTTTCTTTTGCATGTGGAAACCAGCACTTTGGTTAAAGAGAATGTTCTTTTCTTTTTTCTTTGTTGAAAATTAATTACCTTTCTATGTGTAGATTTCTTCACTTCCTTTTCTGTCATTGATCTGTGTGTCTGTTCTATGCCAGTACTACAGTCTTGATTACAGGTTTGAATCATTATCTCAAATTATAAAGTATGCCCCCCAACCTGTCTTTTTCAGTATTGATTTATTTATTTTGGGTCCCTTGCATTTCTGTATGAATTATAGGATCATTCTGTTAGTTTCTACAAAGACACCATCTGAGACTGACTCTATATAATCAATCTTACTCCAGTCCATCAGTATTGGCAAACTTTCATGGCCAGGTTGTAAATATTTCAGGCTCTGTGGACATAATGTTGTCATCACAGCTAGTCAGCTCTGCCATTGTAGCATAATAAAAGTACTCATAGATAATATATAAGGATGAGTACATGAAACTGGAATTTTACATGGTTTTCAAATCAAGTTATGAAATATTTGTTGACTTTTTAAAAAGAATGTGGTTTTTTTGTTGTTGTTGTTTATTTTTTGAGACACGCTTTCTCTTTGTAGCCTTGGCTGTCATGGAACAGCTAGCTCTGTAGACCAGGCTGGCCTCAAACTCACAGAGCTCCACTTGCTTCTCCCTCCCAGTGCTGGGTTTAAAGGTTTCTGCCACCATGACTAGCTCTTGTGTAGGTCTTGTATAGGTGACCATAACTGCAGTGAGGTCATGAAGGCAACAACCATGTCATGTCTGGAAGACAACATAGAACTCCCTGAAATCTGGCTCTTAGGTTCTCCCACCCCCTCTTCCCTTCGATGTCACATTCAGCAGTCACTTTTCAGTATACTGAGTCTTCGAATTGCTGCCCACTGCAGATGAAAACTTCTTTGGCCAATGCAGATGATAGTACTAGTTCCTGGACATAAACAGATATTTAGAAGGCACTCTACCAACTTGTCTCTTCAGCAGAACAACAGTGGTAAGGTCCCCCTTTAGGGCCGTCCTCTGCGTCTTGGGCTTTGGACTAGCTTTCTACCTTTTGTGGAGCAGGCTTTAAGTCCAGTCAGAAAACAGTTGGTTTATCCTTGTATCCTTTATACCACAGTTGCACCAATAGTCACATTTGTCTCCATTGTCTATATTGTAGCATTCAAGGGCCAGTGCTTAGTAAGACCGTTCATGTCCTTTTTTCCCCAGTGGCCTTCATAAAACCTGGCAGTATGAAAACTAGCCAGCCAACGGGAAGTTTTCAGGTCAGTTCTATCTTTATTTCCCTGTAACCTGTAAGCAACCAAAGTGTGTATTATCTTCAACAGTAGGGTCTTGCCATCTAGTTACATTGGGCATCCAAGAGCATTGGAAATAGCCTGTTTTATTTGGGAGTGTGTGTGTGTGCTTCTGGTGTCTCCCTGAACAATAACTTGTAAGAAGGTATCCCATGCTTAGCATTGAGAATTTTCATTTAATAATCCATTTTTTTCTGGGGCAT
Organism: Dicrostonyx torquatus; assembly: GCA_028555095.1. Classification (NCBI taxonomy): domain Eukaryota; kingdom Metazoa; phylum Chordata; class Mammalia; order Rodentia; family Cricetidae; genus Dicrostonyx; species Dicrostonyx torquatus. The sequence goes on along the minus strand of JAQHUG010000349.1, from coordinate 281,534 downwards.
ACACTGTCTACTCATGTATGTACCTGTGTTGAAACTTCTTAAAACACACACACACACACACACACACAAACTTATACTTCTAAATTAGCTTTCAAAGTAGTGAGTTGTATAAGGTCCCACCTCCATTATTTACATTCTGTAAAATAACCCACAATTACTGCACAACCCAAACAACCCAACAGTTGCAGTCCTGGGCATTAATATCCTAGAGCAGTTAAAGCTGAGAGTCACATAAACACCTGTTTGCAAGTGATCAGTAGCTCTAGGGGTAATGACCCCAAAAGAAATCAGTTTAGAAGTCCTCAACAGGTAGTTAAGCTCCTTAGCAACATGAAGGAATATAGCTGCATTGGTATCTGCAGCAGCTCAGATGAATAGTGGTGATTATGGGCCATTGAGCCAGCTGGTTCCTAATGCCTACATATTTTATAATTCTATTTATGTGACATTTTTTATAATGTCAGACTTTTGGTGATTCAGGCTTTTTTCCTATTTTCTCCACTGTGGTAAAATAACATCAGATAAAATGTAACCATTTCAAATATACAATCTATGATAGTAAAAACACAGTGTTCAGTTGTTACCGCCAGCCACCTCTGTAACTCTTTTTGATGTTGCTCTTTAAAGTATATTACAGATTTTCACTTGACACATTGTAATTGTGCATGTTTATGAACAGGGTGATTTTTGAATTACATTTGCTAGTACCTTTTATTGCAATGAACTCAGCAGGCTCTGGGATAGTGGTCCTTTTCTATGATACAGACTATGGGGTGGGCAAGTCCTAGGCCTTGACTCCCTAGTCAAATGGCATTTGTATGTTGAAATAAAACCTATTTGTGTGTTTGTTTGCACATTAGCTACCACCTTTCCTTTATCAGCCCTGGGTTTGATTTTTTGGCTCTGCTGATGGATACTTTCTCTTATGAGTACTGAGAAGGTGATGTGCAGTCCCTGTCCTGTTCTCATTTTGCTAGCATGACATATGTGTTGATTCTTTGTGTGTGACTCTTGCACTAGAGGGAGCTGGATGAGAACTGTTTTTTAATAACATAATTTTTCTTATTAATTCTTTGGGATGTAAGGGTGGGCCAACCCAAGGCACTGCTGTAGGCCTGGGTGGTGGCCGAGCTTGTCAGTCTGGGCCACTGGTGCCTCCCACCTTAGATGAGAGAAGGAGCCAACTACTCCCTTATGCCTTTGCCATCAAGGTCAGCGAGAACTGTTTGTTTTTTAGTCATTAAATCCAGAGTTCTAGGCTTCATGGCAAGTTCTCAGGAAGTACTTGTTAAAGTGTAGTTAGAGTTATAATACGTATTTTGTTAAACATTTAGCACTTTTATACATTCTACTTTTGTTTTTCAAGTTCAGTCTTTTTCTACTTACCAGTTTCATGCTTTAGAACCTTTGTCTCTTTTTATTAAAAGATTGTGGGTAGACCAGGCGTGGTGGCCTATACATTTAATCCCTGCACTTGGAGGCAGAGATGGGAGGGTCTTTGTGAGCTCGAGGCCAGCCTGGTCTACATGGTGAGTTCCAGGACAGCCAGAGCTACATAATGATTCCCTGTCTCAAAAACCCCAAAGCAAACCAAAACCAAATCATGGGCCAGTGAGTAGAGGTGCTTGCTACCAAGCCTGACAGCACTCTGAGTCTAATCTCTGTCACTCACGTGGTGGGAAGAGAGGACCAACCTCCACAATTGTCTCTGATCTCCATGAGTGCTGTGGCATGCACATAAAATGTATTAAAATGTGCATGTAAAACAGTGTATAAAACTTGGCCATCATTGTCAAGTCAGAACATAGCTCTAGTAGCATCCTTCCTTAGTCGAGTTCTCTTCCTTGAATGTTTCTCCCTCATCTTTGGCACCTTTCTGCCCTGCTGTATAGTTTCACCAAAGAGGTGTATTCCTTTAAACAACCTTATTGGGTTTTTCTTACTTTTTGGAGACAGTAGTCGTGACAGGGATTAAACTTGGCCTTGAGAAAATTTAGGCCAATTTAACCACTGAATTTCACTACTGTGTTATTCAATTTTGACTATCACATGAATAGAATCATACAGCGCTACCTGCTCATACTTAACGTGTGTTGCATCTCTTTTTGTTTAGTGTTATTGGTTTAATATTTATCCATTTACTTAGTCTGTTTTGTATGACTATGCCATGCTTTTCTCATTTTAGCTGTATGTTTGGTTATTAAGCATTTACAGGTAAGTGCTGCTGTGAGCACTTGACCTATCTTTTTCTCACAAAATGATGGTTTTTCATGAGCAATTTCTCATTTTGATGAAGTCCAATTTATCATACTTTTCCATTATGGTAAGTGCTTTTATTTCTTTTTTAATGAATTTTTAATCAACCTGAGGTCATGAGATATTTCTTGATTTTGTTGCATAAATGACATATTGATTTGACTTTCCCATTGAAGATGGCTGTGTATCAGAAGTTAGTTTTTGTATACGTGAAATAGACTTCTTGTTTGTCTTTCCATTGTGGTCACTCCTTTCTCAAGTTTCTTCGATGCTCTTGTGTATCTCCTTCCTATTATTATTATTATTATTATTATTATTTTGTTTTTTGTGGGAGAATTTCTCTGTGTAACAGCTCTGAATGTCCTGGAACTCACTCTGTAGACCAGGCTGGCCTTGAACTCAGAGAGAGCTGCCTGTCTCTGCCTCCTGAGTGCTGGGATTGAAGGGATGCACTGCCACCTTTTTTTGGCTGTCTCTCTCTCTCTCTCTTTTTTTCCTCTTAGCTTGTTGATCTATTTGAGACATAGTTTTATTTTGTACCCATGCTGGCCTTGAACATGTTGTGATCCTCCTGCATTCTAGTACTGAAGATATGTACCATGCTTGGGTATGGTATAATCCCAGCACTTGAGAGGCAGAGGCAGGCAGATCTCTGTGACTTTGAGGTCAGCCTGACCTACAGAGTGAGTTCCAGGATAGTCAGGGCCGTTACAGAGAGACCCTGTCTCAAAAACAAAACAAAATAAAACAAACAAACAAACAAAAAACCCCTAAGTGTGAAGCAATACTCGTGTAATAGGACTTGACAAAAGTCAGAGAGCTGCTGATGAGAAATGAGAAGCTATGACTTCCTACGCTGGTTTGCTGTGCTTCCCAATGGTGGTACAGGCTGTAGACCTCAGTCTTGACCCCAGCTCTCTCTCTGTGTGTGTGTGTAATCCTGGTGAGGAGGAATGAGTTCTTAGACAATTTAATGATGAGTTACAGTGTGCTATGGAGACAGGATGTAACATGCCTTCATAATTGTGAGCCTCTGTAGATTGCTTTGTTGCACAGTTAGAAGAAGCTGGCTGAAGCTTGTTTTCATTTTGATGATATAGTTTCAAGTGATTGAAGAGAGCCAGGATTGTTTTTACCCTATTGATACAGTTCTTGCCCTGAGCTGTGTAGTTCCTTCTATTTTACTTTTCATGAAAAACAAATCAGTTTGACTTATCTCTAAAAATCCACCTAATTCCATGGGGAATGAAATAGCTACAAGTTGTCTTTTGTTTGTTTTTTAAAACATTAGGTTTTCTTATTGGACAGAATGAGAGAGAAAAGAGATTTTTTTTTTTCAGACAGGGACCTAGGCTAGGTTTTGTGAGCTGGAGGTGAGGCAGAAGGACCTTAACTTCTCATCTAGAAGGGGATACAGGGTGAGGTTCAGGACAGCTGGGAGAGAGGAAGGAAGAAAACGGGATTGTGGGGACACTCTAGAACTCCGTTAGAAGATGTATGCCCCACACTACAAGCTTTACCATTTCTATTTCTCTTCCATCTCTTTTAAACTAAAGTTTAAAGGACCAGTGTTCCCTACTGGTGAATGTTGGTGAGGAACACAATATGATTTGCACTATGATTTGTTTCCTATCATTAGTTTCTTCCTTTTTCTAGCTAAGTAGTTCCATTGTTTGGCTCTCACATTTTGTTTATCTTTGACCGGTGAAGGATGTTTGCAAGGTTTCAATTTTAGCATTGCTGCAGTGAGCTTCTTATGAGGATGAGAGGTGTGGGGAGCCTGTGCTTTTGAAGGTTATATAGGGACCAAAGAAAGATGCTTCCATGCTGTTCTGCATTCTTAGTCTTTATTGAAACCAGAGTGTTAGACATGTTTGTTCTGATTGGAAGGGGATAGCTAGAACAAACAGATGCAATAGGAATTCTATATGTCCCTTATGCTCCCAATCTGTTATGGGACCAAGTTATGTGTCTGTAGCTAGGCAAGTTTTGGTAGGTGATCAGTAGTCTGCAGCATGACTTTTCAAGAAAACTCTCATTTAGGAAAGAGATGAGGGAGACACACTCACTAACCTACCAGTATTGATTGATTCTCTACTGGGATAACACTTAGACTCTGATTATTTTCTGTGCTGGGAACCCTTTTTGGTCATCTTTGATAGGAGAATTTTAGCTATTAATGATAATTGAATGATGTGTTGATATTTAATTTTAAGATTTGCTTATTTTTATTTTATATGTAAGAGTGTTTCACCCACATTACCCTGCACCTTTGACTTTACCTCTCATGGGATCTGCCTTGCCGTTTTCTATCTGCTTGACAGTCCTTTGGAGGATACGCTGTTGTGGGTTCGTGTTGTGTTGTTGTGTGTACTTATAGAAACTTGAGGGTTGCTTTAGCAATTAAATGCAAATTGTTTGTTAGCAAGGTTTTTTATTTTATTATAATTAAACTGCCCCCAAAACTAGTGATCTTCTGATTTGTTTTCAGTTACCCTATGTTTTAAATATTTCCTCTCTACTTTACTTTGATTTTGCTAACTTTGAGGACACCTGAAGCTATAGGATAGGTATGAAAGAAGCACTTTAGTCTGGCCTTTTGCCTAGGCTGTTCATCTCCTTTTGCTTACTGACAGGTGTTTTTTTGGTTTTTTTTTTTTTTTTTTAACTTGCCAGGCAGACTTTGAACTCAGAGAGCTGCCTGCCTCTGGATTGCTGCAATTAAAAGCTTGTGCTACCCTGTCTGACTCCTCCTGACAGATTTTTATTTATTTTATTTTTGTTTGTGTGTTTGTTTTGTCGTTTTTGTTTTTTCAAGACAGGATTTCCCAGTGTAACAGCCTTGACTGTCCTGCAATTAACTCTTTACATCAGGCTGGTCTCAAACTCACAGAGATATGCCTGCCTCTGCCCCTTGAATGCAGAGGTTAAAGGCGTGTGCCACCACCTGGCTTGTTTTTTTTTTTTTTTTAAAGAAAGCTTATTTCGGGCTAGAGAGATGGCTCAGAGGTTAAGAGCATTGCCGGCTATTCCAAAGGTCCTGAGTTCAATTCCCAGCAACCACATGGTGGCTCACAACCATCTGTAATGGGGTCTGGTGTCCTCTTCTGGCCTGAAGGCATACACAGAGATTATTGTATACATAATAAATAAATATTTTTTTTTAAAAAAAGCTTATTTCTAGCTTTTTTTGTAGATGTAGACTAGCTAGCCGCTGAGGTCTACATAGTAAACTGACCATACTGTGGTTATTCAGTTAACTATGCCAATTTTGAGAACAGAGGCAGTTTCATACATGTTTTCAGTATACAGTTCTGTGAAATTTGACTAACCTATAAATCCCTGTGGTTACAGTGATCAGGATTTATAGATTTTATTTTATTTATTATAGATGTAGGATCGTATCATATTTTGTGTTCTACTGAGTATTCTACTCATTGTAATCCATGTCTCCATAATCTTACTACTGAGAAAGAAAAAAGGTTACTAATTAATCTGTATTATGCCATTGGTTGTAACATGCATTCTTGTTTCAGTGTCATTAAATGGGGGAAAATGTGAACTGAACGTGGATTGGTGAGACATCATATTTGAAGTCAGATAACCAGTCCTGGCTCTTACTTCCTACATGTGTGATTTTTGGGAAGGCAAGGATCAAGCTATGAAAATTTTTGTGGGTGATCTGTAGTCCATAGCATAATTTGTCAGCAAAATACCCTTTCAGGAAAGAGATGAAAGAGACACACTCACTGGCTCTGAATCTTTCTGTGCTTTATCTTGGACTTTACCTTTCATGGGTTGTCTCTTGCCTGACTGTTGGCACTTCATTTTCTCCTTCTCTCTGTAAGGGGAAGATAATGCTTTTTTGATGCTTCTGATTTTTGTATGTGAGTGGTGTATCAGGAAGCACTTGGTAGAGCTCATCGCTCATCATTTCTCCCCATCCTCGTGTACCCTGTTCCCTGTATGGAGTTAGTGATTCACTACTAATAGCCAAGAACTACTTAGGAATGAATGAAATATAGAAACAAATGATGTAGTCACTTCAGCACATGCTCATTTCTTTCCCTTTTGATTTTTAGAAAGAAGGAACTCTCAGCCACCAAGAAGGACCGTGTGAGTCATTGTCTAACAATATGTGAAAATATTGTGGCACAGTCTCTCAGGTAATTCTTTTAAAAGAAATTTATATATTTATATATATATATTATATACATGAGTGCTCTATTTACATGCCTACATGACAAAGAGGGCATCAGATCCTATTACAGATGGTTGTATACCACCTTGTAGTTGCTGGGAATTGAACTCAGGACCTCTAGAAGAACAGCCAGTGCTCCTAATCACAGAGCCATCTTTCTAGCCTCTCTTTCTTTCTTTCTTTCTTTCTTTCTTTCTTTCTTTCTTTCCTTCCTTTCTTCTTCTTTTTTTTTTTTTTTTTCGAGACAGGGTTTCTCTGTAGCTTTTGGAGCCTGTCCTGGAACTAGCTCTTATAGACCAGGCTGGCCTCGAACTCACAGAGATCCACCTGCCTCTGCCTCCCGAGTGCTGGGATTAAAGGCGTGCACTACCACCACCACCCTGCCTCCTCCTCCTCCTCCTCCTTCTTCTTTTTAAAGATGTCTCTCAGGTAATTGTATTAGAAACTTTCTAAAGAAATAAAAACTGATTGCTGAATGGTGGTGGCACACAGGTCTTTAATCTCAGCACAAAGGAGGCAGAGGCAGGTGGATCTCTATGGGTTCCAGAAAAATCTACTCTGTATAGTGAGTTCTAGGACAGCCAGGGCTATACAGAGAAACCCTGTCTTCAAAAACCAAAACAACAACAACAATAAAACCCCTAACAACTGTGTATTTTCACTCTTAATGGATTAAACATATCCTTTGTACCCTTAGCTCTCTTTAAAAAGTTCATCTAGTCTAAGTGTGCTGTGGTACAGACTTGTAATCCTCGTATTTGGTAGGCTGAGACAGGAGGATCTTGAATTTGAGATTAGCCTTTGAAATAGCAAAATTAAGAATCAAGAAAAATCTATTTAAAATAAGGATGCTTTCACCACATCTAGTTGTGTTATAAGGGTATGGAGCTCTGTCATGGGTAATGTTTTCTTTTTGGCATCTTAATATGAGAATTTTAGCCATATGATAGTTGAATGGGATGTTGGTGTTTAATTTGTACTCATTTAGGATTTTTTTTTTTTATTTTATGTGTGTATAAGTGTTGAACCCACAGAGACCATAAGATGGCACTTGAGTCTCACTAACTGGAGTTAAAGATAGTTGTAAGTTGCTTTGTGGGTGTTGGGAACCAAACCTAGGTCATCTGCAAGAGCAGCAAGTGCTCTTGTCCCCTGAGCCCCTTACTTTTTTTTTTTTTTTTTTTGAGACAGGGTCTAATTTAATTTAGCCCAGGGTGGCCTCAAACTCACTATATGGCAAAGGATGACCTTGAAGTTTAGATCCTCCTGCTTCCACCTTCTAGGTGCTCAGATTATGGACCTGATATCTCAGAGTTTCTATTCTTATGACGAAACACCATGACCAAAAGCAGCTTTCACTTATGTGTCCATTTCACAGTCTGTCAGTGATGGAAGTCAGGACAGGAACCTGGAGGCAGGAGCTGATGCGGAGGCCGTGGAAGGTGCTGCTTACTGGCTTGTTCCTCATGGCTTGATCAGCCTGCTTTTTATAGACGCCAGAATCCCAAGACCAGGGATGTTTCTTTCTAACAACAATGGGCTAGACCCTCCAACATCAATCACTAATTAAGAAAATGCCCTACAGGCTTCTTTGCCTATAGCCCCATTTTATGGAGGCATTTTCTCAATTGAGGTTCCCTTCTCTCAGATAACTTTAGCTTGTGTCAAGTTGACAGAAAACTAGCCAGGACACCTGGCTTTAGTATATAGCTTAAATATTAAAATCCACCTTAAATAGTAAATAAATTCAAGTTGGGGAAGGTATTGACAATGTATAAATGAGGCTTAATAGTTTATATTGTGAATCATTATAGAAAAGACTGTTATCCTAATAAACAAATAGATAAAAAAGATAAGTATTTCAAGAAAGAAATTTGACTTGGCTACTTCGAGGCAGGAGGTTCATGAGTTAGAGGCTAACCTAGACTTTATAAAATCATGAACTGTTCTCAAAAAAAAAAAACAAAAAAAGAGAAAGAAAGAAAGGAATTAGGTTGGACTCAGTACTTATTTTGGGTTTCGTATATTAAAATTTCAGCTTTTTGTTTGTTTGTTTGAGACAGGGCTTCTCCATGTAACAGTCCTGGCTGTTCTGGAACTTGATTTGTAGACCAGGCTGGCCTCGAACTCACTGAGATCCACCTACCTGTGTCTCCCAAGTGCTGGGATTAGTGTGTGTCATCACTGCCCAGCCTAAAAGTTCATCTTTATTAGCTGTGGACTGAATGCCTCAGCTTCCATCCCAGTCCCTGTTTTGAAGGCTTAATCCACCACTCTGTAACTGAGACCAACTATGCATTTTAATAGGTGAATTCAGTGCTTACTCTGTCTTCTTGGGGTTAATGCCACATCTTATAAAGTTATACCACTTTGTCTCATAAACTGCTCTTCAGATACCAGTTATAGACCTGTGGGAGTCCATTGAGTGACTAATAATGAGATTGGTCTGGCCTTCCTCTTTAGGTTCAGTAGTTTTTAGTTTGCTAGGGTAGCTTGCAGAACTCAAGAAAATACATTTTCTGACTTGCTAGATAGTAGATGTTCAGAAGGTAGGGTATGGCACCTCTGTGCCCTCCTCTTCCAGTCCCTCTACTTGTGCACCGGCCTGGACTCCAGTTCCCAGCACTGGGAGACGTGCTGTGCTCTCAGCCATCTAGTATGTGGGATTTTGCTATAGCAGTTGGAACAGTGATGAAAACAAAATAGGACATTGTCACCTTACAAGTTGGCAAACTCACTAGAGTTTTTGTCAGAGGTAAGACACAGGGGCAGGGCTGGCTTAAAACCAAAATCTGAACACACCAAAAATCAACAAGAAATGCAAAAAGTGTAAGAAGTTACAATTTGTAACAAGAACAATTAATCAGCATTGACCCAGAAATTAAACTCGGTTAGCTCACAGAAACATTAAAATAGTGTAACTATTTTATGTGTTCAAAAAGCAAAAGGTTGGGAAGTAGAAACAAGTCAGGAGAAAGATTGAGCCTGAACTAAAGTAAGGCGGCAGCTGACTTCTCATAGGAAATTCCTGCCAGAATCTAGGGAAGTGCAATCTGTTAGGCCTCCTCTTCCCTGTAAAAATGTCTGTCAAATGAAAAGATGCAATAGGTTTTGAGACATAGCACAGGAATATCTTGTGTCTGATAAGCAATGAGCTTAAGACATTTTAAAGAAAGTGTTTCAGGCAGATAGGAAAATCTGGATCTACACAGAGAATTGAAGAGAAGTGGAAATAGCATCTCTACTGGAAAATGTAAGAGACTTCCTTTCTCCCTTTTTCTCACTCCCTCTTTCCCTCTCTTCCTTCCCTTCTACCCCATCCCCCTCCCTCCCTCTCTCTCCCCTTTGGAAATAGGAACTCACTATGTACTTAACTAGAACTAGTGGTGATCTTTTTGCTTCTGCCTCTTTAAGTGCTGGGATTACAGGTGTGATCATGCATGTAGCAACCTGTTTTGTGACACTGTTCTTGAAGAGATGTGGATAAATGTTTACTCAATCCATAGGGAAGCTCTAACAGATTAAAGTACTGATACCATCAAAACCCAACTTGGTGAATCAGTGAGTGTGCAAGGGTTACTTACAGGAGTGTGGATGACTCAGAAGGCAGTGCATCCCCAAAAGCCCACCCTGGGCATGGGTGACAGCTCACTAAAGCTGAAAGCCTGTAACTTTGTGTACAACATAGACCTCAATGTGTCAGGAGTCTCTCCCCTCATCAGTCCTCACTGCTTTGTAACCCTGGTATCTTTTTCAGGGTTTCTATTGCTGTGATAAACACTGTGACTGAAATCAGTTTGGAGAGGGAAGGGTTTATTTCAGTTTATACTTCCAAATCACAGTCCATCACTGAGGGAAGTAAGGGCAGGAACTGATACAGATGCCATGGAGGAGTTTTACTTGCGTTCTTACAGCACCCAGAACCACCAGTCCAGGGGTGGCACCACCCACGACAAATTAGGCCCGCCTAAGCTGGGTGCTGGTAGTGCACACCTTTAATCTCAGCCCTCAAGAGGCAGAGGCAGGCTGATCTTTGTGAGTTTGAGGCCAGTCTGGTCTACAAAGTGAGGGTTTTTTTTTAAAATATTTATTTATTTATTATATATACATTATTCTGTCTGTGTGTATATGCCTGCAGGCCAGAAGAGGGCACCAGACCCCATACAGATGGTTGTGAGCTACCATGTAGTTGCTGGGAGTTGAACTCAGGACCTTTGGAAGAGCAGGCAATGCTCTTAACCTCTGAGCCATCTCTCCAGCCCCCAAAGTGAGTTTCAGGACAGCAGCCAGGGCTACACAAAGAATTTCTGTCTTAGAACCAGTAAAAAACAAACAAACGAACAAAACCTAGGCCCTCCCACATGAACCACTAATCAAAATGTGCCATAGGCCAAACTGATGGGGGCTTTTTTCCAATTGAAGTCCCTCTTCCCAAATGATTCTAGCTTGTCAAGCTTACATAAAACTAGCCAGGATACTGGGGTCATTATGAATCTGGTAAGTTTCAGGGTCTTCCTGAGACGTGTGAGTTGCTTATTTCCTGGATCTTTTTGTTGGGAGTTGGTTTTTTGTGGTTTTTTGTTTTGTTTTGTTTTGTTTTTTGATACAGGGTCTCTTTATGTAGTTCTGGTAGTTCTTCAACTTGCTATGTAGACCTTCTACTTCTGTCTCCTGAATGCTGGAATTAAAGGCACATGCCACTATGCCCAGCCACTTCCTGAGTCTTAATAAACCTTCCTTCAGGATTTCCTGACTCTTAAAGAGCTTGCTACACAACACAGTCCTTAATTTCTTTATTTTTTTTATTACATTGAGTGGTTAATTTCGTGTGTGTTATGTGTGTGTATGCATGTGACACAGCACTTGTGTGGAGGTCAGAAACCAAATTTCGGGGATTGGTTCTTTTTGTGATGTAGTTGTGAATATTGAAGTCAGGTCATCAGGTCTGCTGTCAAGTTATCTTCTGACCACATTTTGAAATGATATTTTGGATAGGTTTGTAAATAATTAACCTTACCTGTTTCTTTTTACTTCGATGTTACTAGAAGGAAACCTGAATTCACTTTATGTCATTAGCTTTCTGTTTTTGGCACTGCTAAGGTTGATGTCTGAGGAGATGTCTCTAGCATCAAACTTTTTCTCCTTAGCTCCTACTTTATGAGTATATTCCTTACTAATAAGGTTTACAGTATTGCTGAGTGTCATGTCTTACTCTTTGCTCTATGTGTTAAGCATTACTGATACCTTGTTTTCCTCTTAGGTTTATGAATGTTTTTCCTTTCCTTTTGAGACAGAGTCTCATTGTATAGCTCTAGCTGGCCTAGAACTCAGAGATCCCCTTACCTCTGCTTCCCTGGTGCTGGGATTAAAGGCATGTGCTGGACCTTTCTGCTTAGAGGTGAAAGAGAATAAGGGTGTCGATTAGGGTCCTTTAGATTAAGATCCTGAGACAAGAGTCTGCTTTTGATGTTTTAGGAATAGCACACCCCATTGCTTTGTCGCCAAATTTACTTTCAGAATATGGCTTGTGTTAAGGTTTAAGGTACTTCAGAGCTCCACTCACATGGTCCACCAGCTTCTCTTTATGCCTGGGCTTGGCTTTGATCATGACATATCAAACAAATGCTCTCAACTGAACTTATTAAAACAGTTCACAAATAGTACCCAGATTTTAGTTTTTGGGACACCAGTATTCTGTTTCTTGCAATAGAAAAGCCTTATGAACTTATGGAGTCTAGTGAAATGTGGTTGTACCTTGAAGCACGTTGAAAGTGAGGTTGAAAAGAAATGAAGGAGATGTATTGGCTTACTGGTGTTTTAAGGCATCAAGGATATTATCTAACAGTAAAAGCAACCATTTTGCAAACCACATGGCTACCTGGGATTTGAGAACCTTAGACAGTATTTTTTAAAGGCGTTTAAATGAAATCTTAAAAAGAAAAGGGGGAATTAGTATGCTGCTCACTACAGTCCATCTTTATGCAGATAGCCTTAATTATTATGTTTTGTTTTTGTTTTTGTTTTTTGTTTTTGTTTTTTTTTTTTCGACATTGTTTCTCTATGTAACAGCCCTAGCTGTTCTGGAACCTGGCCTTGAACTCACAGAGATCCGCCTGCCTCTGCATCTCGAGTGCTGGGATTAAAGGTGTATGCCACCACTGCCCAGTTTATGTGATGTTCTTTGTTGTTTCAAAATTCTATTTAGATCCCTCATTGCATTTTGCCATCAGATCTCCTGCAACAATGCCTGTGACAATCTCTCTCTTTTTTTACTTAGAAATTCTCCAGAATTTCAGAAACTCTTGGGTATTGCTATGGAGCTGTTTCTGCTGTGCAGCGATGATGCAGAGTCAGACGTCAGGATGGTAGCTGATGAGTGCCTCAACAAAGTCATCAAAGTAAGAGCCTGTGGGTGTGTGAGCCTGTGTCGTTGCAGGTTAAGAGAACAAGCTTTCAGTGAGCATTCTCTTGCTTTGAGTGAAGTGTCCTCAGGATATCTACATAGCTTCCATTTTGGGCATGTGGTTTGGAGGGCTGGGGGTATTTGTCCATGAGCAGCTAAATGTGTTCTGGCAACAGGAACTGTTTCTTTTGCATCTTATAGTGCATAGGTCGATTCTGAAGGACATCTGTGTGACCATTGGTTGCCTATTTCTTAAGGGAAATGTCTTTGAGGTCTACCATTTTTGTTTGGGCATTGCTTGGAGAACCTCTAATCACTGGGAAAGCAAAGGTGGGCAAGTGAAGTCTTGGATTCCTTCCTTGTCCTCTATTCCCTGCCCTTCCTAACAGAGGTCAGACAATACTAGTGTTTCGTAAAGATGAAACTTCTCAAGTTAGGTTAATTGGAGGTAGCAGGACCTGAATGGGGAGAAAGGAGAACCCAGTCATGATAATGAAGCCAGGAAGCTCTAGCCACTCAGTGGCACCGCCAGAAGAGCGGAGGAAAGGCCAGGCCCCTATTACTATACTGTATCAGTGTTTTCTAATGCTTAATTCAGATCACAGCAGCTGCAATCTCCTGTGTTCTGTTTTCCACTGTGATGCAAACTAAAAATCCTCCTTCCCTTTCCTCGTTATTTTCTATTTTTCCTTTTTTTGTTGTTTTGTTTTGTTTTGAGATAGGGTCTTACTATGTAGCCTTGGCTAGCTGGGAATTCATTATGCCCTTGAGTTCATAGAGATCTACCTGCTTCTGCACTCTGAATGCTGGGAATAAATGTGTACACTACCATGCCCGGTTTCTGTTCCCATTCTTAATGTTTTACAAAATCAGATTTGTTTTTATCATTTTGACATATTCCTCTTAGGAGTCTGACACTCGTCCTGGTTGCCTTCTTCCATATTGCCCTTGAGTTTATGAACAGGGCTTCTGAACTAGTCTGTCACTAGTTCAGAGTATCATTTCTACCTCAAGGTGACTACAGTGTCACTTTCCAAGGTAGGCTCTGTTACATAGTTCTCAACACTTCCTAAATTGTTTCTGAAAGTTGTGGCTAAGGAGAATGTGTATCCCATTATCCTGTGCAAGGATCTTTTTTTTTTTTTTTTTTAGGCCTTCACATACTCCCTTCCCCTTCCTCCCCTTGTTAGCGTCTCAGTCCTGAAATTCAGAGGCATCATCTCTTCCCTCTCCTTGAGGGCTGTTTTCCTCAGTTTGGGGGACCAGGAACTCACCTAACAATGGTTATTTCCTCCCTGCTAGTGTTAAAGCAGACCAGTCCTTCCAGTTTCCTCCCCATGTGTTCTTTTAAAGTGCTATAGTTTGTCCGAGCCACACAGCTGCCCTCCTGTCCTTCCTCAGGATGACTTCCCTGCCGAGGAACATGTTTCCAGTTCTTGATTCCTGCCCGAGTAACTGAACACCTTGGTTGGAGTGGACCTTATTTCTCTGAACCTAAATGTTTTCAGTTATAATGTGGAATTTATCTGTATGGTTCATATGTGAGCATGTTGATGTGTTCATTTGCTGAGACATATGCCTGTTAGTAATGGAATTCTCATTCCTGCCCAGTTAGAAGGCAAAATGTGACATATCAGTTCTTTGTTGCTTTCCACTTTCTGTTAATGGATCCATGGATCCCTTTCCTAAGAAATTCTTTCTATATGACCAGGCCATAGTCTCTTGGTTAGCATACTCTGTGATCAGAACTAACTTCTCTGGTGCTCAGGTTTCTAGATGTCTCTTTGAGGTTTAGGAATGGTTGGGGTGAGGCAGCCTTTGGGAGGTTGCTCTTGTCACTTCCCAGCATCTGCACATAGTGCCTATCTTAATTTGCTTGCTTTCTCTCTCTCTCTCTACCTCCCTCCTTTCCTTTTTTCCTTTCCTTCTTTCCTTTCTTTTTTGTTTTTTTCTAGACAAGATTTCTTTGTGTAGCCTTGACTGTCCTGGAACTCACTCTGTAGACCAGGTTGACCTCGAACTCACACAGGTCTGCCTGCCTCTCCTCCCCAGTGCTGGATTAAAGGTGCCCACCACCCGGCCTTGATTTGTTTTCTACTGATGTGGTAAAACACCACCATCAAAAGCAACTTGGGGATTAAAGGGTTTTTTCTTTTTACAGCTCACGGTCATTTTGAAGGAAAGCTATCACAGGAACTCAAGCAGGGCCCTGGAGAAACGGAGTTTACTGGCTTGCTCCTCATATAATCCAGCATTGGTTACCCAGGGGGTAACATTGCCTACAGTGGGTAGGGCCAATCAACATCGACCTGATGGAGGCATTTTCCTCCCAGTGAACTCTAGCTTGTGTCAAATTGACAATCCCAGCCAGTGCAGTGCCTGTATTTGTGTCTCGTCTTCCTTGTTAGCCTAATGACTGGGTTCTTTTTACCTGTTTTATACACTTGGTACTTTGGTGACCTTCACATGGATCATGTATGTCTCCAATTCCAGACACCCTTTCTTTCATCTAGGCTGGATCTGATCAGGCTTTCTTTGACATTTCTTGATCTTTGTCTTCAATGGCAAAAAGCCAGAGAGAGATAATACAGTTGCTTTGATTGGCAAGTGAGCATTAAGAAGGGCAAAGAGAACATTGTGACTCTATATTGCCCAGATCCTAGTTATTTCACCTGCAAGCAGCATTCCCTTTCAAATCTTTCATCATTGTCTCTGTTTGCTTGTGTGTTTGTTTTTTAAGGTAAGGTTTCTCTGTGTAGCTCTGGTCATCCTGGAACTCAGTTTCAGAGATTCATCTGCATTAGCCTCCTGCGTGCTGGGATTAAAGGCGTGCATCACCATTGCCTGGCTCAAACCTGTATTCTGTGTTTGCTTTTTACTGAAGCTGCTTCTGGTCATGAAAACTTGGTGTGTGTTTGAGGCCACAGACCAGTGCTCTAGGTTGCAGCTTCATGTTCTAGTTCTTTGGCTGCCTGTCTCTAATTCCTTTCTGTTTCTTTGTGATTTCTAGTCTCTGATGGCGCAGATTCCATCTTTTCACAGACTAGCCCAGAGTGTAAGTCAGGCCAGTCTCTCATTCTTTCTCTTCTGCTTTCATGTTTCTGCCTATTCAACTGCTGCAGTCCGCAGGGTAAAGCCACTAAGGTGGACCAGGATCCAGCTAGGTACGTTCACTGTGGTGGAGGAAAGGCAAGGTGAAGTGGGAGAATGGGATGGCTTTAGGCCAGGAGCAGGGAGTGCGTAGAAATGCAGAAGTGGTCACCTAGTAGTCAGTAAGTCCATGACTTTTGTCTTCTTGTAAGAATTGCTATGTGTGTATTATAAAGACCAGTCTCTAGCCCAGAAAATGGACAGGTATTACTTGTCTTTTGTGTTGAAAATATACTAAAGTCGTCTCCTGAAGCAGGAAAGATGGAAGTTTGGATCAAAGAGCAGAGTAGGTCCTTCTCATAATGTGGAGAATGGGGTGCCTTGAGGTTCAGTTCAAGTGGTTTGTGTCTTGGTAGAAAATGAGAACGCCCTACAGGTCATTGGCTTTGTGTGGAAGCCAGTCCTGATAGGGAGTGGAAAGAGAGACCCCAGCTGAGAGGAGGGCATGAGCTAGGATGGTGCCAGGCTATGAGGTAGGTGATTGGGCTGTGGGCTTTGTCAACCATATGTGGAGGCAGGCTGGGGATTGTGGGAGAGAACACTATGATAAGCTGTATCATCAGCTCATGAGGTCCCTAGGGAAGAGTCATGCTCTGCCCTTGGGAGACTTGAGCATTTTGGTTTTCTCTACAAAGAATGAGGTGGGTTTTGTTATGTAGCTAAAACAGGCAGTTGATGGAGGGAGGGCCTGCTTTTGGTCCCGGCCGCCTGGCTAGCACATACCTGAAATAACCACACAGAAATTGTATTAATTAGATTACTGCTTGGCCCATTATCTTTAGCCTCTTATTGGCTAACTCTCTCATCTTGATTTAACCCATTTCTTTTAATCTGTGTTTAGCATGAGGTCGTGGCTTACTGGGAAAGATTCAGCATGTCTGATTTCGTCAGCTTCATGGCAGTTTTCTCTCTCTTTTTTCCTCCCAGAATTCAGTTCTGTCTCCCCACCTACCTAAGTTCTCCCCTATCACCAGGCCCAAAGCAGTTTCTTTATTAACCAGTGGAAGCAATACAAACACAGAAGGACCTCCAACACCAACAGGCTTTGATGTACTTTTAATTTTATTTGAAAAGTAGTCTTTTAGTATGTTTGTCAGCTTGATTTGCTGCTTTTGTTCATACTATAGCAGCCAGTTTAAAATTTGTTGGTGGGGGGCTGGAGAGATGGCTCAGTGGTTAAGAGCACTGGCTTGCTCTTCCAGAGGTCCTGAGTTTAATTCCCAGCAACCACATGGTGGCTCACAACCATCTGTAATGAGATCTAGAGCCCTCCTCTGGCATTCATAAACACATGGAGGCAGAATGTTGTATACATAATAAATACATCTTTAAAAAAAATTTGCTGGTGGGGCTGGAGAGACAGTTCACTGCTTAAGAGAGGTTACTGCTTTTGCAGAAACCTGAGTTCAGTTCCCAGCACCCATGAGTGGCTCACTGTCATTGTAACCCAAGTTTCAGGGTTCCTGTGCCTTTTTCTGATTTCTGCATGCTCCTGTACACACACTGTACACATACATATGCTTGGGCCCACATAAAATTAATTTTAAAAAAAAATGTTGGTGGAATGTTATTCTCCTGATCAGTTTTCCAGAATGTGCCTCTGCTTTGACTTTGAAGTTCATCTGCCCGGTGCATGATCCCTGTGTCCTAGTTTCATTTATGTTGTGCTGTGATAAAATATCCTGACAAAAAGACTGAAGGAAAGAAGGATTTGACTTAGAACTTCAGGTCATAGTTCATCATTACAGTGAAGTCAAAGCAACTGGAACTTGAAGCAGTTGGTCACAGCCACAGTCAAGATGGAGAGACAATAAGTGTATATGTGCCTAATACTCAGCTAACTTTCTTTTCTTTCAGTCATTCCAGGGTTCAAACCCAGGCAATGATGCTACTCATTATCTGCCTGGGCCATCACACATCAACTAATCAATCAAGACAGTCCCTTACAAATATGACCACAAGACAGCCTGCTCTAGACAGTATCTATTGAGACTGTTTCCAAGTAATTCTAGGTTATGTCAGGTTGATAGAGCTCACCATTTCTTCTTGGTCTCTAGTTAGCAGGTGCTGCATGTGACTGAAAAGGAGAGCTGGGTCACCTTCTCTCCAGAATTTTGACATATCATTTTAGAAGAGAAAGTTAAGGACACGAGAAGGGAGCCCTTCTCTAATGTAGACTTTATGCCATTAGCCTTGATTGTGACTTGAAATTGGATACATAGACCTTATTTGCGATTTAGCTCAGAAGTGAGCAGGGAAGGTCAAGAAATGAGCTGTAAGGACTGTTAGACTTCCTAGCCGACACTGAGACCTGGGGTGGGTCAGGGAGTGGGGACTGTGAGTATCCTCAGCATTTTGGTGGTTCAGAACTTCAAAAAAGATGATACAGTTGTCACATGCTCCCTACTAGACAAAGGGGCTCAGATCCTGTAAGTGCAGTCCCCATACCCTTCTTACTTAGAGGTCACTTGAGTTGTCCAGGTGAGCTAGTGAAGACTGAATGTTTACCATGAGAGTTTACAGTTAATCTTAATTTGATGTTATATAATATTTGATTATTATAAATGTTAAATTGTATTTTCTTCTATTTTTATCCTAGTAAAGACCTGAATTTAGAATGTTTTGTAATTTCTGTGTACATTCTAACAAAAAGCTTTGTCATTTAGTTGCTGTTATGTTACTTTTCCTTAAAAATTGAAACTTTGGTTCCCATTTAGCTTTATTTAGAGCTATGGGTAGAATGTATCTTCCTTTTTTTTTTTTTTTTTTTTTTTTGGTTTTTCAAGACAGGGTTTCTCTGTGGCTTTGGAGCCTGCACTGGAACTAGCTCTTGTAGACCAGGCTGGTCTCGAATGTATCTTCTGTAACGAATCTCTTCCATCTATTTACAGGCGTTGATGGATTCTAATCTTCCAAGGCTACAGCTAGAACTCTATAAGGAAATTAAAAAGGTGGGTCTTTGCTCTGCATTATTACAAAGATCATACTCTTTTCACTGTTGAGTACATTATGATTTTTTTTTAATCTTGCAAGTTATTAAACCAAACTGTTAGAAGGAAATGCCATTTCTTTAAAAATGTATGCCTCATTTTTATTAAGTGAAATTTAAAAGTATCAACTCAACTTTTTAAAAGATTTATTTTAGTTTTTGGGTATGAGTTTTGCCTGCATGTATATCTCTGTACCATGTGTGTGCAGTGCCCATTGAAATCCTCTGCAAGAGCAGCAAGTGCTCTTAACCCCTGAGCTACCTCTTTAGCCCCTGGCAGCTTTCTTTTTTAAATAAACTTTATTTTTCTAAGTGAAGCCCTCTGGACCTTTGAAATAGTTACCAGCTATTTTATACATTTAATTGGACTTTTCTCTGAAAATTAGTAGTGAAAGAGTATTTTTAATAACTCTCCAAACGAGGCTGCAAGCAGCTCCAATTTCATACACCTAGCTGTAGGAGGTGCTTGTAACTCTTAAATGTAACACATCACTTGTAAATCCCACTCAGAATGGTGCTCCTCGAAGTTTGCGTGCAGCCCTGTGGAGGTTTGCTGAGCTGGCTCACCTGGTTCGACCTCAAAAATGCAGGTAAGTTGTACCTCTGTATTATTTTTAAGATTTGTCTGGTAGATGGCTAGTCCTGCTAGTCTTGTCCCAGTGCAGACGCCCACCTATTAGAGATCATTCTTGTCCACTCTAAGTTGTCTGTTTTTGCCGTTTCTAGTTGCTGTCTGTATTCCTTTCTAACATCCATCCCTATCAGGAATTTTCACATATACTCTATTAATGTGCTTCTTTCTTGTCCCATCATTCCCCAAGAAACTTATGGGATATCTTTCTCAGAGGAACATTGTCTTGCTATCCTATTCTGTGCTGGATGTTCAACCTGAATACAGTGTCTACACAATGTATTGGTTAAAAATACTTGCCAAATGATTGAAAACTAAATCTGATCTCAGCAACAGCAAGTGTAGCAGTTATTGAAAAATAAGTATTTGTATATACTTACTTTTAGTTAGGCTTTGTATTACTGTGATTGTTCTGTGATTTCTATATACATTTACTTTTTAATTTCTATATACTTCATGAGCACAGCAACTCTTACAAAGGAAAATATTTAGTTGGTGTGGTTTATAGTTGAGAGATTTAGTCCATTAACATCGTGGTGTGACATGGTAGCTTGTAGGCAGACATGGTGCTGAGAATTCTACATCTTGATCTGAAGGCAACAGAAAGTGAACTGAGACACTGGGTGTGGCTTGAGCATATGTGAGACCTCAAAACTCACCCCCACAATGCCACATCTACTTCAGTAAGACCATACCTTCTAAGAGTGTCATTCCTTATGAGCTTATGGGGACCAATTACATTCAAACTACCACAGTGTAGCACATTGGAATTGGAGAAATTAATTTGAACTGTATGTATAATTTTAACTTGTTGATTTCCTAACCCCTGTTATAATCGAGGACCTCAGGCATGCTAGATAATTGCTCTATCACTGAGTCTCATGTTCAGCCCACCCATTTGACGTGTTAGCTTGAGTAACAAAACAGGGCTGTAGCTTTATTCAGTTCCTTCCTTTTCTCCTCAACTGACAAAATGTAGTGCCCATGGCCCAAAGACCCAAAGATTTAGTGCTCTAAGTCTTTCATTTACAAGTGACAATGATGTGTTCCATTGAGGTTGAGTTTCAGTAAGAAGTTTCTTTTTACTGGGCTTATGTATGTATTCTGTATTTGCTTTGGTGCTGAGAATAGGTCTCAGGCATGCTTAAGTGTTCACTTTGGTGCTGAGAATAGGTCTCAGGCATGCTTAAGTGTTCACTTTGGTGCTGAGAATAGGTCTCAGGCATGCTTAAGTGTTCACTTTGCCACCAAGCCACATTTCCAGATCAAGTGACTTTACTTTGAAAATTGTAGTATTTTTGAGACAGTACATTCCAGGTTTACAACACAGCAAAGAGGTGTTCAAAAGTGTTGGCTGTTCTGTCATTCCCTTCCTTAAACCCTCTTAATTATTCCTAGTGCTGTTCAGATTAGTCTAGACTTCTCACTCGAGGCAAGGGACAGTCTAGCCTCTGCCAACCCTCTACTGGCTCATCACCTCAGACATGTTATATTGACTCATGGTCTGATGTTAGTTCTCTAGAAAAATCCGTTTTGTTTTGTTTTTTTTCTCTTGATTGCTTCACGTGTCAGAAAAATTGTCACCTCCTTATGCAGACTTTATAGCCTTTTTGTCTAATATATTTCAAGATGTCACATATATCTGACTCATAAAGATGGATGTACTATATGTAGTCTGCTTTCTACATAAGAGGAGCTTTTAATAGTTACCCCAATATTAACCATGTCTATTTTTTCAGTCCTCCTATTCTATACATGTTTTTGTTTTTAAGGGCTGGGTTGTTGTTTGAAGGTCTCATTTAATTTGAATACTTTTCCACCTTAGAGATTGTGCATATTTCCTGGGAAGCACAAAAGAGACTTGTATAGATTTCTAATCAAAAGGAGTTGGCTTGGCAAAGAAAAGTCCCATCAAGTCCAGCTTGCCAAATTAATGGGTTCATTTGGCTATGTACAAGGGCATAGACAACTCATAGGCAGCTATGCTGTTGAATGTTTCACCTCCAATAAGTTTGCCTTTTACATTCCTTAGTACTTGTAAGGTTATGTATACCTGTGGCACTAAGGTGATTAGAATCTTGAGGGCCTTATGACCTTCTCTTTTCCAAAAGGGAATGGTAACAGCTCCATTGCCATGACCTAGGTAACTGGTTTGTAGTTCTCTTTATTTTACTGTCATGTGTGTTGCTCTAACTTGTCCCTGTAAATCACCACAGCTTCTCTGCTTCATGATAATGATGGTTATATCAAATATGGATGAGACAGATATCCCACAGTAGGGTTTTTTTGTTTGTTGCTAATTTGTTTTTTTGGCTTTTCAAGACAGGGTTTCTGTCCTGGAACGCTCTCTGTGTAGACCAGGTTGGCCTTGAACTCACAAAGATCCATCTGCCTCTGCCTCCTGAGTGCTGGAATTAAAGGCATGTGCTACCACCACCTGGCTCCCACAGTAGTTTTTAAATATAACTTTTTTCAGTAAAATGACGTCTGCATTTTATTTTGTTTAAAAATGTTGTTTAAGGGTGTGTGCCAATGCTTACATGTAGAGAGGTTAGAGGTGTCATTCCTTCCTGGGTGTTGTTCCTCAGGAGCTGTCCAGCTTGTTTTTTGAGACAGTCTTTGACTGTTCTGGGATCTGCTGATAGGCTAGACTGACCGACCATTAACCTCAGGGATTCTTTTGTTTCTGACTCGCTAGTGCATGGAGAACAAGTGAGCAACACTATGCCTAGTCTTTTTGTGGATGCTAGGGCTCAAACTCATCTCCTGTGCTTATTTTATAAACTCCCTCTTTTGTTCCCTCAATTTTTTTAAAGTAGTATTTTTAAAATCTATTTAAAATACAATTTAAGTTATAATTTGCTACAAATAATATTTTAAGCTCAACCTTTTAAATTACATTTTGTTTGTGTGTCTGTGAGTATGTGCCAGATCACATGAGTGAAGTCAATGGACAACCTACTGGAGTTGTGCTCTTTTTTTTATGGGTCCTAGGAATCAAACTTAGGTCTTCAAACTTGTCATAAGGTGCCTTTACCCATTAAATCATCTTGTTTGCCCTTAAACCTAACCTCTTAATGTCCTTTGTAACCTATGGGAGAGATGAAGGACAGTTGAAATTCATTAGCATTTATGCCTCCTGTGCTTGTGTTTACCATTGTGTTCTCCACTGAGGACCAGTTTACCTATAAAACTGGGTTTTGCTGGGCAGTGGTGGTGCACGTCTTTAATCCCAGCACTTGGGAGGCGGAGGCAGGCGGATCTCTTAAGAGTTCAAAGCCAGCCTGTTTTACAAGAGCTTGTTCCAGGACAGGCTTCAAAGCTACAGCAAAACCCTGTCTTGAAAAAAAAAGAAAAGAAAAAAATCAAAACTGGGATTTCCCTAACAGGAAACCATGAGCATATGTTTCTTAATGGACGAGACATGAAAATGATGAGTATTCCTCTTGCACATACAGGCCTTACCTAGTGAACCTTCTTCCGTGCCTGACCCGAACAAGCAAGAGACCTGAGGAATCAGTTCAGGAGACTTTGGCTGCAGCTGTTCCCAAAATTATGGCTTCTTTTGGAAATTTTGCAAATGACAATGAAATTAAGGTATGGTTGTTGCCTCTAGGAATGAGTCTTGTGGAGGTGATGGCCTCTGCGGGGACAGTCTTTTGAGATTGCTTCTGGAGTCATGTTTGCTTCACTTAGAGACATCTTAAGAACATAAAGAGAGATAGTTTATAGAAGCAGATTCAAAGTCATTTTCCCAGAGTGGATGGATTTTGGTGCATTGGATTGACCACTTGGGCTAGCTGAGGAAAGAGACTACATAAGAAAGAGTGAAGAAGAGCTGATCGGCCTTGTGGGTATGGATGCTGCAAAGCCACCAGAGCTTCCCTTTTGTTTATAATGCGAATATTTTGTTGCACATTTGTAGGTTTATTTTAAAATTACTTACTTTATGTGTATGGCTGTTTTGTTCATGTACCATGTACATGCTTAGTGTTCTCAGAAGCTACGAGAAGGTGTTGGATATTCTGGAATTAAAGTTACAGATGATCGTGAGCCAACATGTTGTTGCTGCAGAAAGAACCTGGGTCCTATGGAAGAGCAGCCAGTGCTCTTAACCCCTGAGCTATTTCTCCAGCTTCTATTCTTTCTCTTTTTT
>JAQHUG010000349.1:232137-254269 GCA_028555095.1 Dicrostonyx torquatus | reverse complement strand
ATTTAATTTCGGTATATGGTATTTATCTAAAAAACTGTCCATTTCCTTTACATTTTCCAGCTTTGTGGCATACAGGTTTTTGTAGTAAGAACTAATGATCTCTGAATTTCCTCATTGTCTGTGTTTATGTCCCCCTTTTCGTTTCTGATCTTGTTGATTTGAGTCTTCTCTCTCTGCGTTTTGATTAGTTTGGATAAGGGTTTGTCGATCTTGTTGATTTTCTCAAGAAACCATCCCTTCTTTTCCCAGCTTCTATTCTTTTTAAAATCTTTTTAAAGATAGATTATTTGTTTGTATGTAAGTATATGAGCCTGTGTGTGTGCATGGGGACCAGGAAAAGATGCTAGGTGTCCCTGACTATTCTTTTTGAGGCTTGAGTTTCTCCCTCAATCCTGGGGCTTGCTTTTTCTTGGCCAGGCTAGATGCTATCAAGCTCGCGTGACTCTCCTGTGTCTGCCCACTTCAGAGCTGGGTGTATAAGTGTTATTTAACTTCATGGAGTTTTTTTGTTTGTTTGTTTGTTTCTTTTGTTTTTTTCTTCTTGAAGTACAGTGGTTTCCTGTTAATACCTGTGTGATGTTTAAAAAGATGATTTCGTGGAGTTTAAAATGAGGAAGGGAGATGATGTGTCTAAGGAGTTAGCATAACTAAACTTACCTGCTTGTTGAGGGAGCTGCTACTGCTGTCACTGTTATTCCTACCCTCTTGGGTGGAAGCTTCTAAATGGCTGCTGGAATGAGCAGAATGTAATACTTTCAGAAGTCTCTGTGATAATTGCTGTCAGAGCTCAGAGATAGATACACATAGTGGTTGATTCTTGATCTTTCTGATATAGATGCCATTTGAGTATGGTGACACTTCCCTTTCTTTTTTAATAGAGTAGTTACTACCTCCTTCATGAACCTTTGACTTGTAAGAGATCTGTTCATTCTTCTGCTGGGCCCTAGAAACAGAGTATCATCCTTTCCTACTTGTCCTGGTCTTGTGTCAGAGTCAAACTCAATAATGCTTATTATTTCCTGGATTTGGATTTTTAAAATTTACATTTATTGAATGAACTTTGCTCTAACCCTACTACTATCTTTTTACAGTTGTCCTATCTGTATTGACTATGTGCTTTTTCATGCCCAATCCAATAGTAATGGTTGCTTATGTGTGATTGTATCCTTTGTATACTTTTTTATTTTCTAAACCTAATAATTGTTGGCTATTTCTGACCTCTTAAACATGAATGCTAGTTCTTTTACCCATTAAGTAGTTTATTGGGTCAATTTCCTCTGGCAGTTACCACCCTGAAGTTCTCCAGCTCTGCTCAATGTGGCCAGTGTTTCCTGGGTTTGTCACTTCTGCCATCCTGGAGACTCCTTTGCAGCTCTTCTCTTGGGTGCTATCTTTCTTTCTATGTAGGTTTGCTGCTATTGTGGTGGAACCTTTAAACCAGTGTTGACCTCCAAAGGGTGAGCAGGTAGCAGTTGGAATTCGATATTTCTAAAAATGTGTTTGGTCTGCAGATCCCTTTTTCCTCAGGAGAATGAAATCTTTGTTTTTGAACACAGAACTGGAGGATCCTGTCCACACCAAGAAGCAGGATCCTGGGGAGTTGGATGTGTGGTAGGAGGCGCAGACTGCAGTAGGACAAAGAATATGTCTGGAGAGATGGGGATGAAAGGGCTGGAGGACCCTGGGTCTCTACTAAGAGTTGGAGTCTTTATAGAATGGAGTTAAAGTAGGAGGGGCAGCTGCAAGCAGGCTGCCATAAGGTTGGGGTTAAGCCAGAAGAAGTGGTAATAGAGACTGAAAGGAGAATGAAAGTTGCCTACTTGAGTCTCAGTTCTCCGTATGTGGCCCCTGGGCGTCTCAGGTAGAAAGTGTTTCTAGGTAAATAGGCTGACACAAAGGAATGGGGACGGGGTAGAAAGGAGAGCTAAGAGGGTCCATAGGAATGAATAAAGCTGTGTTCCCCTTTCACAATTCTTATGTGTGTGTTTGTTGCTATTAGCACATTCATTGGTTTGGATATTTCTTCTGATGTGCTGTATCAGCAGCATCAAACCATACAAGACATAGACACACGCTTAAAATCAATTGCAGCTACTAATATATCATCTGTGGCCTTGAAACTGAAAATGGCAGGGCTATTATGGAACATGCTTTGAAGTTAACAGTTATTTAGGCTAAGTGTGGAAATAGTAAGTAAATAAAGTAAAGGAGGGAGATAGGCAAATTAAAGGAAGACAAGAGAGACAAAGTTAAATAAATGAAAGAAGAAAGAAGAGGTAAAGTAGAATGATCTGGGCTTATTTTGGAGGTTAACAAGAACATCTTATCTCTGGTTTCTTAGAAGGTTGTGCATCGTCCACTGTCATGTCTGTACATTACAGCCTTCTCCTCACAGAATTACCAGTCTTGGCAGGTACTTCAGTACAGCAGTTCACACTTGTGCAGGTGATCCATAGGCCAGATTATTACTGTAGTTGTTCACTGCATTTTTCTTATTGTTAAGTTTATTTTATGTAGTGTTATGATCACCTCTGTCCTTGAATACTGTGTGTAAAACTTTAGATACTGAGACTGCCAGTCACAGCAAGTACCTAATGTAGATTTTTAAATTTTGGTTGATGTGTGTGTGTATGTGTGTATGTATGTATGTATGTATGTATGTATGTATGTATGTATGTATGTATGCATGTGCATGCATATGTGCATTTGTATGTATGCACTTATTTGTGTGGATGAATGCAAGTTGGTTCTCTCCTACCATCAACAAGTGCTTTTACCATCTGAGCATCTCACAGCCTTCCTAATGCAGTTATAAGGAAGAAAATAGATTGTGTTGATTAACACTGACTACCATAAATTTGGGATATTTCCTTTCATATATGAAAAATATGTGTTTGTCATAGTTTATGTCCTACAAGATTTGGAGTTTTATGAAATGGTTCATAAGCTCCACAGTTTGGCTTTCATCTTGGGTTTTGCTTTTACAGGTTCTATTGAAAGCTTTCATAGCAAATCTGAAGTCAAGTTCTCCCACTGTCCGACGGACAGCAGCTGGCTCAGCAGTGAGCATCTGCCAGCACTCCAGGAGGACACAGTACTTCTACAATTGGCTTCTAAATGTGCTCCTAGGTAAAAAAGAAAGGGTTGTAGACGAAAGTTTCTGTCAGTCATGTCCCACAGCCATTCAGTCCCAAAGAAACACACAGAGACTTATAACAATTATAAACTGTTCGGCTCTTAAGCTCAGACTTATTACTAACTAGCTCTTACAACTTAAATTAACCCATAATTCTTGTCTGTATGAGCTACATGGCTTGGTACCTTTTATTAGTGAGGCATTCTCATCTTGCTTCCTGTGTGTCTGGCTGGTGACTGCAGACTGAGCCTTTCCTCTTCCCAGAAGAACTCTTCTAGTCTGGTCGTCCTGCCTATACTCTGCCTGGCTACTGACCAATCAGCAGTTTATTCAACCAATACAAGTGGCAAATCTTTACAGTGTACAAAAGCATTATTCCTCAGCAAAGAGTCAAGTGGCCCAGTATTAGCATGTGCTCAATCTTTGAAGCTACACTTACCCTTGGCATCTGGACTAGGCCATTTTCATCTGCTGACTGATAAATATGATTTTTGTCGGGGATGCTGTAAGCCTATAGTGGTCTTGGCGACTTCCAGCTGTAGCTATGCCCTAGGATACCCAGCTGGTATATAATCTTACTTACCTTCTGGGCCTGGCCCTTTGTTCAAGAGACCTGAGGCTTTGCCTTAGCCTTCTGTAGGTACTCTAGGAAACCAATATTTTCCGTTTCATTTTTGTCTGCTCTCTAAATCAAAATTGACACTAGCAAATTCTGCTGGAGTAACTATATGGACACTTGATACAATTATATCGCTTAAAAATACAGTTCTATTCCCTGTAGGCGTCTTGCCAAGCCAAGGGTATGTTTTATGCTACAAAGCTGCTCATTGATCTAGGTATACACATAGCCTATATAGCCTATGTTTCATAGTCTTGCTTATGTCACCCTTCCCTCTAACTGCCAGGCTTACAATAGGGTACTCTTGTAGGTCTCTTCTTTTGCTAGTGTGTACTGGGGTTCTCTGAGCAGTGAACTATAACAGGCTTTTTCTTTTAGGCCACTAACCAGCTCCCACATCATGACACGGAGGCTTCTTAATTAGTTTTGAATGCTCAGTCTTAGTTTAGCTCTTTTTTGGCTAGCTCTTTTTGATTTATTTTTATTTAATTTTTATGTGCATTGGTGTTTTTTGATGAGTGTTAGGTCCCTTGGAACTGGAGTTCCAGACAGTTGTGAGCTGTCTTGTTGCTGGAAACTGAACCTGAGTTGTCTGGAAAAGCACTCAGTGCTCTTAACCACTGAGCCATCTCTCCAGTCCCTGGCTAACTTTTAATTTAAATTTACCTGTTTCTCTTTATTTATCTTTTGCCTTGGAGCTTATTGTCGTCGTCGTCGTCGTCTTCTTCTTCTTCTTCTTCTTCTTCTTCTTCTTCTTCTTCTTCTTCTTCTTCTTCTTCGTTGTTTTGTTTTGTTTTTCGAGACAGGGTTTCTCTGTGTAGCCCTGGCTGGCCTGGATCTGTAGACCAGGCTGACCTCAAACTCACAGAGATCCACCTGCCTCTTGCCTCCCTGTGTGCTGGGATTAAAGGTGTGTGCTGCCACCGCCTCGCTCTTTCTTCTGTATATCTTATTTTCACTGCTTCTCATGTCTGCCATGAGTGTGTTCTTCATTTGCTCCTCTTTCTTTCTTGTTCTTCCTATTCTTCTTAAGCCTAGATGTCTCCTACTATTTATTCTCTGCCTGACAGCCCCGCCTATCCATTTTCTGCCTAGCTTGTTGTCTATTCAGCTTTTTATTAGACCAATCAGGTGCCTTAGGCAGAGAAGATAAAACAGATGCAACATATCTTTACATAATTAAACATATATTTTTACATCGTTAAACCATTGCAACATAAACGAAAGTAACACACCTTTACACAGTTAAAGTAATATTCTGCACCATTAAGAAATGTTACACATCTTTGCCTAGTTAAAATAATATTCTCCAACAGTGGACTGGCTGATAAGCTCCTTTGGCTGCCTTTGCAGGTCTGCTGGTTCCTGTGGAGGAAGAACATTCCACTCTCCTGATCCTCGGTGTCTTGCTCACATTGAGGTGTCTAGTGCCCTTGCTCCAGCAGCAGGTCAAGGACACAAGTCTAAAAGGCAGTTTTGGGGTGACACAGAAAGAAATGGAAGTTTCTCCTTCTGCAGAGCAGCTTGTCCAGGTAAGGGAGCTCTGACCCTACACTTACATGAGGACCACTCAAAGACCAAATAATGTCTACATGTGCCAGGCCTCCGTCAGCCTGGTCATGAGTAAAATGGAAGTATTATATCACTGTTGCCTTGTCTCAAAAAGTGGTGGGGTGGGGGAGGATGAATACATTACAGCTCTTCACGGTAATGGAAAATTTTTCTTTTAAAGTAACTTTAATAGGCTTCATAGTGAATAATTTTATATGTACTTAATAAGATGTATTTTAAATATTTATACCAAATTTCTTTACATAATTAAACATATATTTTTACATCGTTAAACCATTGCAACATAAACAAAGGCAGTGCTACCACCAGAATTAGTGTTACATCATAGCCATAAATGTAGGAAATATGTTCCTTGGAAGCAGCATGTTTCTGGAAGTGTTAGAACAGAAAGAAGGGAGATGCGTGATAATGTGCTCCTCCTTACTCCAGAGGAAATGGGATGTAGCTTCAGAATCCAGATATGAGCTTTTGCCTAAAGCAGGGGCCCCATATGTCTCCCACAAAGGTCCAGAGAATTTGTCTGTTAAGCTTTGTGTGTCTAGCCATCTTCCTTGAACACCCTCAAGTGTTGTAGAGTGAAAGCCACAGCTAGCCCGTGACTGTGACCACAGTGAGTCTTATCCACAGAAGCAGGCACAGAATCAAGGTATAGCAGTGTATGCCTGGGACCCCATTACTTGGGATGCCGAGACAATTACATGCCTGGGTTTATAGGAAGTCCAAGCTATCTGTAGCTACAAAATGAGACCAGGTCTCAAAAATGTCAAAGTGGAGAGCAAGTACAAAGCCAAATGAGGCTGTGTCTGGCATGAGAAGAGCTGAAGTCAAAGTTTAAAGGTAACTTCCTGGGAAGCTTTTACCCTGTTTTTTATTGTTTTACACTGACTTTCAAAATGTGTGGTTTTTGGTTGGTTGTTTGTTTTGTTTTATATATCAACTTATGATAGAGTTGGCAAACTTGCAAGGAAAAACGCAGGATTCAGTGAAGTGTTAATTTTAAATGGTGATTTTATAAGTGTAGTTGAAATTGTTTAGGATATATTTATACTGCAAACTTACGTGTTATCTGAAGTTATGATTTAGACCTGTGGGCTCTTTCCCCCTAGTTACTTTAAAGAGAAAACTGGCAAACTCTTGTTTCTATAGCATGGTATAATTTTAAAAACAACAAGAATATCTGACTTACATCCTTAAAATTTCTAGCTTTTTTCTCCCCTGCATTCAGAGCCATGTTTCTGATGGTTGGATGTTTCCACCAATTTCCACAGCAGTGTCTATTTTATTCTCTTTCCTACTCACCAGTTTTGGGAAATGGAGATTCTGAGTTAGCATACCTAGAGGAATTGCTCTGTATATTTCCAAGGAGTTAATATAGTGAAAAAATATGGAAATTCAGAAAATATAGTGGACAACAGTGACCATAGAAGTGATAAAGAAGCCTTTAGAGGGAAAAATTAAGGCACACCTTCAACAAAAATCAATGAAAACAAAATGAAATTTGGAATGCATTTTCAACACAATTGAAGGCCTGTGTTTCTACTCCTAGGTTTATGAACTGACTTTGCATCACACACAGCACCAAGACCACAATGTGGTGACAGGGGCTCTGGAACTCTTGCAGCAGCTCTTCCGTACTCCTCCTCCTGAGCTGCTGCAAGCACTGACAACACCAGGTGGTCTTGGGCAGCTCACTGTGGTTCAAGAGGAGGCCAGGGGCCGAGGCCGCAGCGGGAGCATTGTGGAACTTTTAGGTATGTTTTCAGCTAGGTCTTCTAACCAGCTATACAGTAATGCTCATATCCTTCTGTTGCTTTATTGGACTATACTGTACTAAGCCATTCATATCTAAATTGCTTCCTCAAACTTACAATGTAGGCATCATCTTTTGCAAATAAAGTACAGTTTAGAAAGCTAGATGACAGAATGAGGCCACACCTTTGAAGCCTGGTCTCCTGACTTCTGGGCTTGTCACTTGAATTTCAGGTGCAAAGAAGAAGAAATATAAGGCAGAGTATTTTTTTTCCGGACCTATAGTTGGATGTTTCTCTTCTGCCTGCCTATTCCCAAATACCCAGTGACTACTTGCCAAATATTGACTTGGAGGCTTAATATTACTTATAAATGCTCAGCCAGTAGCTCAGGCTTATTGCTAACTCTTATATTTTAAGTTAACCCATATTCCTTGTTTATGCTCTGCCACGTGTGGTACCTTTTTAGCCTGGCATGTTCAATCTTCTGCACCCTCTGTGTCTGGCTGGAGACTACTGACTTCTGCCCTTCTCCTTACCAATGTCATTGTCATTGCCTCACCTAACGTCTTGCTTGACCACTGGCCAATCAGCATTTTATTAAACCTATTCAAGTGATAAATCTTTACAGTGTACAAGAGGATTTTTCCACAGCATTTTTCCCTTTTTGTCTAATTAAAGGAAAGGCTTTAACTTTAACACTGTAAAATTATATACATCAAAAAGTTATCAAGTAAGAATTACAGTTACAATATCCAGTCTCTTTATATTTAGCAAAATTAGAGAAAATATTATCTATCTTATTTTTGTGAGTACAAAGTTTTGTACCTAATTTATCTTTTATCATAACTAAAAAAACTATAACTATCTTGTCTTCAACTCCATTAAAGATCCCAGAAAGGTGAAATGTTACCTAATGACAGGGACCTCAAGCTGCCTGGATAGTCACCCAAAGTTCCTGTGTAATGTTGGGGCATGTACTGCCCACCTGTACTACATGACAGTACGGTACTACTCCTGTATTGCTGTGCCTGCACTAGAGGACCATTCGTGAGCCAGGCAAGGGCCTGAAGATTTAAACACACAAAGACACACAGACAGAGACACGGGTCATCCTTGAAACAGGAATGCCCCCCTTTATTGTGTACCAGGGGCAGCTTATATAGGGATCCTTAACTGGTAGCCATGCCCCAACCAAACCCACCAGAAACCACTCCCCTGCCATCAGGAATTCCCGAGGGTCTTGTGCTCAGAGCAGCTGCAAGCATAACAGGTTGTTTACAACAAATTCAGCATCTGGGGGTTCACAGCTTACAACAGGGGCATCCATCTTTGGTCTACAAGCCTAACATGTCTGACACTTTCCTGTGAACATGAAATTTTGAAAGATTCTCCTATTTTGTCTTGACAAAGTTCGGCATTCTCCTTTCTTGCATCCTGTTGGTTTAATTTGGACAGTAACTGTCAGCAATGAGGCAAGGGCAGTTTCTTTGCACAAGTGGCTAGCTTTTGCCATAAAGAAAACAAGCTCCTTACAGATTTTATTTTGTGCCCATTATCCTCTTTGAAGTCATTGGTGCTGCTAGGAGCAGATGTGTCTCACTGTTGAGAAAAATCTAAGCTCTTAGAACATTTTAAATATGGTATTCTGTAGGTCTTTGAAATCTATCTGAAATATATCTCTTTATGACCTTGATAACCTAACATAACTGTAAGTTTACTATTATAGATGACTTTTAATCTGTATTTCTTAGTTATATATTATATCTTTAAATGAACTGCATAAGGCATAATACACATACACACACACAGTATAACAAAATTAACTTTAAATTTGTGTCCGTAAACCAGAACCCATACTAATGTAAAATATGTAAGATTAGCTAGGCAGCAGTGGCACATGCCTTTTATCCCAGCACGCAGGTAGGAAGGGGCAGGTGGTTCTCTGTGAGTTCGAGGCTAACCTTGTCTACAGAGCAAGATCCAGGACAGGCAGAGCTTACACTGAGAAATCCTATCTTGAAAAAAAAAAGCAAAAAATATAATTAATAGTTGTTTCTTGGATTAAAGTAGATTCAATAATCTACCCTTTTATTCTATTTTTATCCAATTTTTTCCATATCCCCCCCTTTTTCTTTTCAGAAAGAAATTCTTGAATCTGGTCTTCTTTGTTTAGGTTTTTTCCTGACCATTATCAATAACAACTTGTAACCAACCTCTCTAAATGATGATAAACATTCATAATTTTTAGGGGAATATTGGGTATCATTCTCTGTAGTAAGAGGCCACTTGTTTGAGTCCTGGCTGCCCAGACTCCCGAAATAATCACACAGAAATTGTATTAT
Organism: Dicrostonyx torquatus; assembly: GCA_028555095.1. NCBI lineage: Eukaryota > Metazoa > Chordata > Mammalia > Rodentia > Cricetidae > Dicrostonyx > Dicrostonyx torquatus. Next base: position 244,849 of record JAQHUG010000349.1, on the reverse strand, counting down.
TTAAATCACTGCTTGGCCAATCACTTAAGTGTATTGCTAGCTAGCTCTTACATCTAGAATTAACCCATTTCCATTATTTTATATTTTGCCATGAGGCTTGTGGCCTACTGCCAAGGTTACAGTTAGCAGCTCATGCCTTTCCCCTCTGGCAGCTACATGGCTTCTCACTGACTCCAGCCTGACTACATTCTGTTTAATCCATTGGCCGAAAACAGCTTCTTTATTAACAAATAAAAGGAACACATATACAAATGGACTTCCCACACCAGTTCTCTTGACTACTTCCTGTTGATTCTGGGCCCTGGTATTCTTTGGGGGACCCTGAGAAAATTTAGGATTTTGGTCAAGTCCCGATTGGAGTAGTCTGTGAGACAGCCAGCAGCCCTGAAGCTGTTCTGGATGCAGAACTCAGAGGAAACTGCAACAGAGGTGCCCTAAAATGTTGGATCATCTGGGCCATCCATTCCCATTGAGATTTTTTCATGGGGGTCTTTCTCTATCATTGCTGTTTTTTTTAAATTGGGAATGAATCCATAGCCTCTCATTTCCTATGGAAACAAAAGTATAACCTCTCTCCCAAAGTAACATACCTTTTGACTTTTGAAAGTCAAGATATTTTTTTAAGTCAAGATATTTTTGAACATATAGGTTGGTTTAATTTAGTAGCTTTCACAATCAATTATCTCTCACAGGACATTATTTGCCCATTAACAGTCCAAAATCCAAAAACAACACAATAAAATACAGAATCCAGATTCTTTGTCTTTTTAATTTTAACGTAGTTTATCATGTGTTGTCACAGGACAATCTTACACCAATTTGATTAAAAAAGGGGTATTTTCTTGGAGGGGATAAAACTTACAGATCAATGTCCCAAACCACATTCCTCTGGTCACAAACAGGAAACCGAGTCTAGCAGACAGCACGGAAGCAAGCTAGCTCAGAGAGCTGCTGCGGCTTTTTTTAAAAATGAAAACCACGCCCCAGTGGGCTGGTACCTTAGAAGCCATTGGCTGAAAGCAAGAGAGTTTAATCTCCCCCAGCAATCATGGTTATTATTTTTTTTGTTACTCTATTCCCTTTTTAAGGACTTTATTATTTTTAAATCTATGACTGTTTCTTCCCTTTCTCTTCTCTCAATCCTATTTTTTTTAAACACTGTGACCCAGTAAATGGCCTTTATTGTCTGACTCTATCCTTACTGCGTATCTGTAACCTTTCCTGTCTGCATGAGCAAAAAATCTGGTATGTAACTTAGATCATGGTGTGTTGGTATGACTTCTCCCCCTCAATTCCCTAAGAGGCTAGTCTCATATGGCGGCACGTTTACCGCCCCAACTCTGGGAAGTTTCTAGGTCCATACCTCCACCTAGTAGTGGTGCCTCTGACTGCTCATAAACACCATATACGTGTTTGGTAGCATGACCTGTTTTTGCCACTAGCATTGAGCAAGAAAACCGTCTCTTAAGGAAGCCACACCTCTGCTCACTGCAAGCAAACAGAGCCCCCTCAAAAAAAATGCAGCTACCAAGAAGCCATGCTTGACTCCGTTCTTGTGTGTCTAGAATCCTTTTTTAAGCTTTGTCAGGTTTTATGTGAAAATTTCAGCCCCACGTTGGAACACCATATGTAAACAGATGTTTCCTGTCCTGCTGACCTGTTTCTAAATACCCAGTGACTGCTTCCCTAATAACTGACATGGAAGCTTAATATTACTTAAAAATGGTCGGTCAGTAGCTCAGGCTATTACTATCTAGTTCTTACATTTTAAGTTAACCCATATTCTTTATGTATGCTCTGCCATGTGTCAGTACCTTTATTAGCTTAACACGTTCATCTTCTGCTCCTTCTGCGTCTGGCTGGCGACTCCCGACTTCTGCCCTTCTCCTTGCTATCATCCTTAGTTTGGTCATCCCACCTAACTTTCTGTCTTGCTACTGACCAATCAATGTTTTATTAAACTAATTTGAGTGACAAATCTTTACAGTGTACAAGAGAATTATTCCACAGCAGGACTCTCATGTTTGATTGTCAGGGATGAATCTTTAGGGAAACAAACAAGTGGCCCATTTTTTTTTTATTTTTTTTTTTATTTTTTGTTGGATTCTAATTTTAGAGAACCCCTTCCATTCTTGATTCTTGCAGACACCTCCGTAGCCTGTTCTCTATTCTTGGGCTCAAAGAGTTTGGGCCCTAGAGTAGGCCTTGGCAACCTGCCCTGTCTGACATGAGCTACTCTTGGATGGTGGGACAGATAGGAATCTGTGAGTGCCAGCCTCCAGAAGTGGCTTGGCATTTAGTGGCTTTGATAAATTCTGCTGACCCAGGCTTCCCATGGCTGCCACAGTATGCACATTGAGGATCCAGACTTACCTATAACTACAAACTAGAGACCTTCTGCCTGAGAAATCTGATAGTGGTGTTGTGAACTTAAATGTTTACCTGGACTGTGAGCAGGAAATGTTTTTCTATTGCCCTTGGCACTAAAGGAATCTTGTTATTTTGGTGGAAAGCATGTTGTATGACCAATGAACAGAAACACACATCTCTAGTAACTGTTTCCAATGAAAGCTTCTATTTGATTGTTTGTTGACCAAATAATAATGTAAGATCTTTTAGTTTTAATTTAGCTTTTAAAATGCAATTTATATGAGCTCTTTTGACATTTTAGCCATATCTTTAGAACTCTGCATTTGAACATGGGTATAATTTTCACACTTAATATGTGATACTGGGGGGCTGGAGAGATGGCTCAGTGGTTAAGAGCATTGCCTGCTCTTCCAAAGGTCCTGAGTTCAATTCCCGGCAACCACATGGTGGCTCACAACCATCTGTAGTGAGGTCTGGTGCCCTCTTCTGGCCTGCAGACATACACACAGACAGAATATTGTATACATAATAAATAAATAAATATTTAAAAAAAAATGTGATACTGGTGTTTAAGCATGTCTTAGGGAAATATGTCTAATATTTCTGCTGTTTTAGGATTTGAGTCAATCTTTTTAAGGATTTTTAAATTTCTTGCAGATTTTAGCAGCTTGTTATCTTACTATCTTCTATTACTTTCTGTAATTTACAGCTGGAGGGGGTTCCTCGTGCAGCCCTGTTCTCTCAAGAAAACAAAAAGGTGATTATTTGAAAATCCCGAGTCTTGCGTTGAAATGAACTACAGTTTTTATGTTTGCATAATACATTAGGCTCTGCTTATATTTCCTCCCAGAGGAGTGAGTGCGTGTGCGAGTGCCAGTGCTGTTGGAATCTGAAGTTTTATCATAATTTCTAATGTTTGAAGTCAAAGATCTGCAAACCAGAGAGTAAATATTTTAACCTTGTGGGCCATAGGCTCTTGAAGCTACTTCCTTGCCTTGTGGCCTCCAAAGGACAATGAAATAATGAGTGAGCTGCTAGGTCTGACTGTTTTCTAGTGAAATCCTAAAGATGCAGGTGGGCTCAGTACTACTTTAGAGAATGTACCACTGTATTCTATAAAGGTACTTTCCTTTGTAATAAATTTTTTAGATACATTGAATAGTTTGTTTTGTTCATCATTTTATTTATTAAAGTTATATTTAACTTTTTTGCATATATATATTCTTTTTGTTTGTTTTTGTTTTTTGAGACAGGGTTTCTCTGTGCAACAGCCCTGACTGTCCTGGAACTAGCTCTGTAGCCCAGGTTGGCCTCAAACTCTGAGAGATCTACCTGACTCTGCCTCCTGAGTTCTGAGATTAGAGGTGTGTGCTGCTGTTGCCTGGTGCATATGAATATACTGACCTATTTATTATTATTACAGTGTTTCTGAAATGAACTGATAGCTTGTTTCTGATATGACCTAATAGCTTTATACATGTGACCACATTGCAGCAACAACCATTTTCTTTTGCATTGAAGCTATCCATGCAAAAGAATTTCATTTTTATTTTAAAATCTTAATAGATATATTTGTTTTCTGTGTTTAATTTGAACATTTGAGTATTATTTGCCATATTAAATTTGATGTATTTTTTTTCTCCTCTTTTAAAGTTTTGAGACAGGTCCTCACTGTATAGTGCAAGCTGGCCTTGAGCTCAAAATCTTCCTGCCTCTCCTTCACAATTGATGGGTTTATAGTACATCTCACTTTTGAATGAATTCTTAACAGGAATAACATTCTAGTTCCCACTGAATTAATGGAACATTTACTTGAAGATTTGGGGAGCCAGATATCATAATGCACACCTGGAGCCTGGGGCAGGAGTCCTTTGAACTACATGGCAAGACCTCGCCTCTTAAAAAGAAAGCCGAATGTTTGAGCCATCATAGTATTAGACACTTAACTGAGATTTTAGAAAGCACTGCAAATGTTTAAAGGCCAGAAGAATTCTAAGAAATATTATGCTTTATAGATCTGTGTACACTTGGTGAAGTCACTCTGCTAACTTATTCCATACTTACTTTGTCCAGAGATGGTGACAAAGGTGATATTATTGAGATGAGTTCTGCTTTCTACTATTTCCTCAATGTGATAATTTTTTATTTAGACCAGTGATTTTAAAACTTTTTGTTATAACTGGAAGATTCTTTTCATATATTGTGCTGGCTAGTTATATATCAGCTTGATATAAAGTAGAATTATTTTGGAAGAAGGAATCATGAGAAAATGTCCTCACTAGATTGGCCTATGGACAAGCTGTGGTTCCTTTTCTTGACTGATGATATAGAAAGGTCCAGCTCACTGGGTGTTGCCATCCCTGGACTGGGATGCTGGTGGTGCTGGGTGCTGTAAGAAAGCAGACTGAGCAAGTCAGTAAGCAGCATTCCTTCAGGGTCTCTGCTTGAGTTACTGCCTCCAGGTACCTGCTCTGATTTCCCTTACTTTTTCCCCGAGTTACTTTTGGTCGTGGTATTTTATCACAGCAATAAAACCTCACTAGACGAGTAATCTGCCAGATACAAAATAGATAGAAGCAGAGTTGTGGGGCATGTGGAATTCATCCAAGGTTAGAGGTAACCCAGAGCCTTTTCTTTTTTGGCAGCCATCTGTCCATCCGTCTGTCCATCTGTCTAATCTTTAGTGCATTGGTGTGTGTTTTGCCTACATGCATGTCTGTGTAAGGGTGCCAGATTCCTTGGTATTGGAATTATAGTGGGCTCGGAATTAAACCCCTGATCCTCTGAAAGAGCAGCTAGTGCCCTTAACCGATGAGCCATCTCTCCAGCTCCTGGCAACCTTTCTTTTATGTCTTCAAGTAATCTGCCCTAGGGGCCTCTCCCCAGCTACTGACTTGGAGGGTAGAAATGGCTCAATTAAGATCAAAATTCACTGTTCGGGTCTTAATTTCTTGAGTCTTTGATTTCTTAAACTACATGTTCTGTTAATGAAAGGCTGTTAGTATTTATGTCCAATTGCTGTGTTAATTTAGCATAGATTTGTGTCCTCTTTGCTTATAAGCTTGTGGGTTGTTTTTTTTTTTTTTTTTTTTTTTTTTTTTTTTTTTTGGTTTTTTCGAGACAGGTTTTCTCTGTGGCTTTGGAGCCTGCGCTGGAACTAGCTCTTGTAGACCAAGCTGGTCTCGAACTCACAGAGATCCGCCTGCCTCTGCCTTCCGAGTGCTGGGATTAAAGGTGTGTGCCACCACCGCCTGGCTATTAAGCTTGTGTTTTTAATGATGCAATTTTATAGTATCATTTTTAGTTTGCCTTAGTGTGACAAAATAACTGATATAAAGAACTTCAAGAGAAAGATCTATTTTTGGTCACAGTTTCAGAGGTCTTGGTCCATTGTGGCAGGGAAGATGTGGAGATGTGCAGCTCATCTCACTGCAATCAGAAAGCAGAGGCTTATTCCTGTGCTGTTGGGCTTCCTTGGTCTTAATTTTTTATTTCAAATTGTGAGCACCAATTTTCCCTCTTACTCAGTTCTCTCTGGAAATCTCTTAGGCATTTCTCACTTCAGTCAAGCTGACATTCAAGATCAAACCATAATGGTGTTGTTTAATAATGTTTGTATGTAATATAACCATAAAGATACTAAGCCTGATTTTTCTTTCTACTATGATTTTAAACATAAACTATAAAATGTATTTTAAAAACGTTGCAAGAAAATATTTGGCCTCCCAGAGTCTTAGCTATAGTCTAGAATATGAAAAGATAATGAAATGAAAGTGACTTACTTCTATGTAAGAGTTTGCTTTCACGTTTTTATTTGCCATTGGAGATAGAACATGGATATTCCAAGGGCTGATTGATAGAATAGCACCTTTTCAGCTATAAGCTGCTCATTCATTAAGTAATAATAAGTTATTTAACTCATTGCAGTAATTAAGATCAGTAAAAAAGTTACTTCGTGGTATATTTTCATTCTTTAGCATTCCAGTAACACAAAACACACGATGGATAAATTGTTTGAGAGTAAATTAAATATACTTGTGATTTCCAATTTAGAATGCATGTTTATTTGATTTTTGTTTGTTTTTCAAGACACAGTCTCACTGTGTAGCCTTGGTTACCCTAAAACTGGCTGTATAGACCAGACTGTCCTCAAACTCATAGTTTTCTGCTTTCTGAGTGCTGGGACTAAAAGTGTACAGCACCATGCCTAACTCTTTATTTGCTTTAAGAAAAACCCTTATTTTTAATAAAATTAAAAAGTAATATTTTTGTATTATTTATAGGCAAAGTGCTCTTAGGAGAAGAAGAAGCCTTGGAAGATGACTCGGAGTCCAGGTCGGATGTCAGCAGCTCAGCCTTTGCAGGTAGTTGATGTTTGCGCGAGCAGCCAGTGTCAGCCTTCACTTACTCCTGACCATCTCATGCCCTTTATCACCTAAGCCTGCAGATAGATGGCTTTGTGGGGCAGGGGTGGCCTGCTCAGTAGGAGTCTTTTTTAGTTCAGCTGTTTTTGAAATGTTCACTCTGAATGCATGTGGCTCTGTGTTTTTCTTGGTTTAGGCTATTCAAAAGTTAATCATTCTTGCAAGTAGTTATGTAAGATTATGTACTTTAATAAACAGAGGTATTATCTTAAAACACGAATAGCTATATAAAATGCTGACAGCTTTGGTTATGTTTATTTTAGGTAAATATAAACAAGACCTCTTGAGATACTTGGTACGGAAAATTTGAATAATGTCAATGGATTTTCCTCCTCAATATGCTTACAAGATAAGAAGTCAACGGAAGAACAACTTTGGCCTCCCTAGACTAGTATAAAACTCAGTTACCTATGACCCAGTTGCCTTCACCTGGCCACTGCTCACACCTTGTTTGTTTTTTGAAGTTATTTTGTTTTTGTAATTATTGTTTTATTTCATAAAACAAGCCATGCTATTGCTTACTAGAAGCACACACTGTTTTTGTTGTTGTTACAATCTACTATTCCCAACCATCGGCACCTTTTATTTTCTGCAATACAAATCACCCACTTAGTTTTTGCAAGTCCTTCCAAACATATAAGGATGAATAAATGTTAAATATTGGATTATAGAATGGGCACTGAGTGATTTTAATGTCTCATCATGTTTATAAGTGGGAATTTCAAAATTCAACTAGGAAAATGTAGAGTGTGTTTATCCTATAGGAGGCTAGGACTGGAGTGGAGGTGAGGTGGAAGAAGGCAAGCCTACCCTAAAGGGATGATGCAGTCGCTGCTGTTGTTGCTTGTTTAGAGTTGCTGTGGTCTCCTTGGAGTTACACATGTCCTGTGTGGTTAAGACTTGCTTTGGGTTTTATTATAGAGCACATCTGAGAAGATTCTCAGCCATAGAGAATCTCCTTGTTTCAACCAACTCCTCTGTGCTGTTCAATCTTTTCTTCACCATGCTTCAAGTTGTTTCATAGTTACAATATTCAGTATAGTGAACTTTTTGTCATTTTGTATACCTTTGATTTCTAGCCTCTGTGAAGAGTGAGATTGGTGGAGAGCTTGCTGCTTCTTCGGGTGTCTCCACTCCTGGTTCTGTAAGTCATGACATCATCACTGAGCAGCCACGGTCCCAGCACACGCTTCAAGCAGACTCTGTGGATTTGTCGGGCTGTGACTTAACCAGTGCTGCTACTGATGGAGATGAAGAGGACATCTTGAGCCATAGCTCCAGCCAGTTCAGTGCCGTCCCATCTGACCCTGCCATGGACCTGAATGATGGGACCCAGGCCTCCTCACCCATCAGTGACAGCTCTCAGACCACCACTGAAGGGCCTGATTCAGCTGTGACTCCTTCCGACAGTTCTGAAATTGTGAGTGGGTAGAGGGTGGCCTGGTTCCTTTATGTTGGGTCTGTTTGTCTTCCTGAGCTCATTTGCTAAATGCCCACACTTGGACCCTCCTATTATTTTTCTTTATTACTTCACATTAATAGTGCAGAGATGGTTAACAAAGAACTTGACTTTGTTTTATGCCTCCATTGAAAAAAAATCACCTAGTACCTTTTGTATTGAACTATGGAGGTCAAAGTCAGTTAATTCTATGCGTCTTGTTCACTTGTCATATCTTTACTCCCTGGTTGGACCTGGTTGTATAGCTACTTCTTCGAGGAGCTTGTTATTGTAAATGCCTGTAGTCTTAAAGAAATGTGGTTGTTAATATTAATACTGTGTGTTATTTTTTAGCACTTTTTGACCTTTCAACATGCGTACACCACATTCCATTTTGTAGTAGCACATAGCTCTGTCCCTGTAACTTCTGAGTTTGTGGCTAGGAATTACCTCAAAGATTGTATAATCAGAAAGTTTGGTTCAAGTGGGTACTGAGTTGTGATTTCTTTTTTAGCTTGCTTGACAGTTTGTTGTTATGTATTTCTAAAATAAGGTCCTAGCCTAGGCTGGCCTTAAATTTGAGGTCTGCCTTCTTTAGCTTTGAACTGTTGGGAATATGGGCATGATCCACACCTGATCTACATTCTGAATTGCTGTTTTCTTCTCTTCCTCTTTCTCCTCTTTCTCTTCCTAGTGTAGTAAAGTAATATATAACAAAATCATCCATTTTTCAGCATACAGCTCAGTGGTATTAAATATATTTCTTTTTTTTTTTTTTTTTTGGTTTTTCGAGACAGGGTTTCTCTGTAGCTTTTGGAGCCTGTCCTGGAACTAGCTCTTGTAGACCAAGCTGGTTTCGAACTCACAAAGATCCACCTGCCTTTGCCTCCCGAGTGCTGGGATTAAAGGTGTGCACCACCACCGCCCGGCTAAATATATTTCAACAGTCAGGTGGAATCACCACCATACCCTCCATTAAGTCTTCATCTTCTGAACCCTTGCCCTCTGTAAAGACATGTGCACTCCTCTTGTAACCATTGTTGTTTTTGTTGACGATACAAGTTTGGTGACTAGGTTTGTCATGTAGTTTGCTTATCATGGCTTGCTTGACATAATGCTCTCTGTGTAGCATGGGTGAGAATTTCCCCATCTTTTTCTTAGGGCTGAATAATGTTCCATTATATGGATAGACCACATTTTACTTATTCTTCCATCTGTCAGTGAATATTTGGGTTACCTTTACATTTTAATGATATGAATAGTGGCACTATGAACATAGATCTACAAAATATCTCCAAGACCCTGCTTTCAGTACTTTTGGCTATAAACCAAAAGTAGAACAGTTTTTACATTCAATATTAAGTATATATAATTAAATATTAGCTGGTGTAGAATATATTTCATTAAGAATATGGCAGGATATTTTGGCTTGCCTCTGAATTTTATAATGTACTCTGCATTTCTGAAATATAAATGAGATACTAGACTGGGTATAAAACACTGAATTCGGGCTGTGGTGGCGCACGCCTTTAATCCCAGCACTCGGGAGGCAAAGACAGGCGGATCTTTGTGAGTTCGAGACCAGCCTGGTCTACAAGAGCTAGTTCCAGGACAGGCTCCAAAGCCACAGAGAAACCCTGTCTCAAAAAACCAAAAAAAAAAAAAAAAGACTTAACCATAAAACACTGAATTCAAGTTAGAAATGAGCATGTGTTGTGACCACAGGAGCTGAGGCGATGGCTTCAGTAAGTTGCTTCTATGCAAGCATGAATTTGGATCCTCAATTAAAAGGGTACTGCACACTTGTAATCCCAGCACTGGGAAGGCAGAGACGGTGACTTGCTGGCTAACCAGTCTATCCCAAAATGGTGAGCTCCAGGTTCACTGAGAGACCTTGTCTCAAAAATAGAGAGCAACTAAAGAAGATACTGGTCATTGACCTTTGGGCTCCACATGCATGCTCATAAATATGCATGCACTTACTCTACACACACACACACACACACACACACATACACACACACACACATACACACACAAACACACTATATGACTGCAAATATCTGATCTGGTTCTGCCTCTCCAGGTGGCCAATAGACGTTCCTTATGATGACAGGGAAATTCCTCACTCACCTGCTGAGCAATTGATCTGTTTGTTGAGAGGCTAGGTAAACCTACTCAAGGGAAGACAGTGCAGGAAATTTAGTTTTAGTTGTCCTTGATTATATGGATTATTTGTCTTTTATTGAAAAATTTGGAATATGTTTTTCATGATAACAGAAAAATTATTTGTGTGTGTATGGTATATTTTGTATGTGTGTGGTGCATGCATGAGTGTGCAGGCATCCTTTCCTATGCATGTTGAAGTAGAAGCAGAGTAGCATGTTGGGTATCATCCTCTATTACTGTCTCATTGCCTTGAGGCGGGATTTCTCAGTGAATTAGAAGCTCACAGTTTTGGTTAGCTAGCTGGCCAATGAGATTACCAGACCTATCTACCCATCCCTGACCCTGGTGCTGGGTTTATTTATAGGCCTGTGCATCCATGTGTGGATTTTTATATGTGTTCTAGGGGTTTTGAATTCACCTCATGCTTGCAAAACAAGCACTTTTAGCCACTGAGCTATCTCCCCAGCCCCAGTGCACCTTACTTTTTGAGACAGGATGTCATACTGAACCCGAAGATTACCTTTTTGGCTAGACTAGCTGATCAGCAAACTTCTGGAAACCAGTTCATCCCAACCCCCAGAGCTGGGGTGATAGAGGCACACTGTTACACCTGGTTTTACTTAGGTGCTGGGGATCTGAACTCAGGTCTTCATGCTTGCACAGTGAACACTTTGCCCACTGAGCCATATCCCCAGCAGCAGTTGCTCAGTTTTCAGGTAAATTACACAGAAGTGTCAAGTAGATAAGAAACATCTTGCAATATGGAATTGTTGATACAGAAATACAGCTGTCATCTCAAAGGGGATAAGAGTAAGTTTATTCTGAAGCCAAATATTAGTGACTGTGGCCCAAGAACACAGATTCAGGTTACTCTGGTTTCTGTGTTCCTGTGTGGTGACAGTTTGGTGAAGTTTTCATAATAATAGAAAAACAAATAAATGAAGATTGTCTTCAAATACAGTGGTAGTTATCTCAGACAGGTTGGAGTAAAGTGGGAAGATATCAATAAGTGGAAACTAGGGTTCTATTTTTAGATCTTAAAGGATTTGTTAAGGGCTAAAAGATGTTAGGTCAGTTGGAAGTGGTGGCCCACACCTTTAATCTCAGTACTTATGAGGCAGAGGCAATTGTCTCTGAGTTCAAGGTCACCCTGGTCCACAAAGCAAGTTCTAGGATAGCTAGGTTATACAGAAAAATCCTTTTTCTTGAAAAACAACAACAAAAGAAGTAAAGAAAAGATGTTAGGTCACAAACAGAAGAAGATAATAAATGACTATCAGTGGGCTAAAGATGCCGGAAGATATTTTGGCTCTAGGCTGTAGTGCCCTCTTTTCTCCACATTCTTGAATCTCATTGGTTCCAGGTTGCTCTTCTTTCCAGGAACTTTTTTCCACAGAATCTGCTCCAGCTTCATGACTGGACAATATGAAGTATTTATAAATTTAGTGGAGATGGTCTGTTGTTATATTCTTGTCTCTGTTTTTAACTTACTGTAAAATTTATGAAGACAAAAAATTTTTAAAAAATATTTTTCTTTGAGAATTCCATTTATGTATTTTGATAATGTTTATCTCTCACCTTTCTGTCTAACTCCTCTTATGTCCTTTTTTTTTAAATCTTTTTAATCACAAAGAAGTTTACAGAGTAAAATTTCTTTAGAATTTCTAGAGCTATAACAGTTTGTTGTGTGACCTTTCTCTGGGGAGATAAATGTCTATATCCCAAATAGAGCATCAATGACAGACAAAGTAATGGTTTCATCTAAGTTTAGTGTAACAATCAGTTAGTTTAATTGGAGCTGCTTATAGGAGCATAAGCCAAGGGTTACGTACCAGAGTATGGGCAGCTTATAAACATCTATACCACTGAAGAATGAATATGTTTATCCCTGCCATCTTTAACCACTTATGTATCCTTAGGAAGGAGCAAGGTGCCACAAACCTGCCCCCACAGTGTTAATTGCCTATCTTGTGCAGTCCTGATGTAGGTAATCATAGATGCTTAGAGTTCAAGAGCACAGCAGCTGTGTCATGCCCAGATAACATTCCAGAGAAGTGAAGAGCTTGTTTTTACATCTGCTTTTACCTATGGGCATTGAATAAGTAATTGTCCTTTGGGTTTTCTATGTGCCTCTGATGCCACATGGTCTTTGAATTCTGCTTGCATAAAATGCTCGGCTCGAAAAAGCATTTGACAAAATACAACATCCCTTCATGATAAAGGTCTTGGAGAGAGCAGGGATACAAGGAACATACCTAAACATAATTAAGGCAATATACAGCAAGCCAACAGCCAACATCAAACTAAATGG
>JAQHUG010000349.1:219636-230334 GCA_028555095.1 Dicrostonyx torquatus | reverse complement strand
TCATAGGTGGCTTTTAAATATAAAACAAAGAAAGCCAGCCTACAAACCACAATCCCAGAGAACTTAGACAACAATGAGGACACTAAGAGAAACTTACATAGACCTAATATACATGGGAAAGTATAAAAAGACAAGATCTCCTGAGTAAATTGAGAGCATAGGGACATTGGGGGAGAGTTGAAGGGGGGAGGGGAGCAGCAGGGAGGGGAGCAGAGAAAAATGTAGAGCTCAATATCAATAAAGAAAAAAAATAATGTAAAAAAAAAAAACGAAAAAAATGCTCAGCTCTACTGAGCCTATCCAAAGAATGTGAGTGTGGGAGATCTGGCCCCACATAAGGTAGCATGCGTGAGAGAGATTCCCCCCACTCCGCCTTTGGCAGGTGGGAGAGCTGGCCCTCCCTGAGGTCAGAAGAACAGGAGAGCTATTCTGGCCCCCTCACTGGCTATAGAACTCAGGAGAGCTGGCCTTGGTGGTGTAGGTGTGGGTGAGCTTGCCCAGAGGGTGTGAAGGTAGGAGAACCAGCCTTTGCCCCTTGCTCCTTGCTCTCTAGGGTGAAATAGCCAGGGCAATGCTGGAGAGCTCACGCTGGTCTTGAGGATTGGGGAGAATTGGTAGATTAACCACCCGGCCTCAGAAAGCTATGTGTTGGCACACCCCAACATCCACCCCATATATGACCTGTGGAGCACATGAAAGGGCTGGTTCTGCAGATTCAAAGCTATAAGATCTCCAGGACACAGGGTAACAGCAGGTTGTCCTTGTCTTGTGTGGTGTCCCAATGCGGGCCCGGTATCAATAGTGTAGCAGAAACTAGAGGCCTGGAACCAGACCAGTGACTCTTTGCAATGAACATTTGCAAATAAAGATATGTGTGTACTGAAGGTTATATTGTGTGATTCCCTGTCACACTGGAGCTTCCACATCCTTCCTTTCTTCTTCCCTCCCTCCCTTTTTCCTTTCAATTTGGTTTTTATGTTTTGGGAGGGTACGATGGGGAGGCAGGTTGTAAGAGTAGAGGGCAGATACAAAGGGATGGGGAGATGAGTGGGACCAAGATGAATGATGTGAAAGCCACAAAAAATAAATAAAAAGTTAAAAAAAAAGATGCTCAATTCTCTTGGTGGCTTTTCCTTCATGTTGGAGGACTTGCCTCTGATAGTCCCCCTTCATCTGCACAGGTATTAGATGGTGCTGACAGCCAGTATTTAGGCATGCAGATAGGACAGCCACAGGAGGAAGATGAAGAGGAGGCTGCGGGTGTTCTTTCCAGTGAAGTATCAGATGTTTTCAGAAACTCTTCTCTGGGTAAGTTTACTTTACATGATGGAAATGTTATCAGCCTTAGATATCTTTATTTTTCTTCCAAGAAGAAACTTTTTGGTATCATTATTTTTATTTTTATTTTTGAGTTGTAAATAACAGCTGAAAATGGCAATTTAGGTTTAATTAGATCTTGATTAAAATCCTGTTCCTTCATGTTGTCTTTGTGTAAATATATACATATTTTGATTGGAAAGTTGTTACTTAATCATGATTTCTGTTTTTAAAGCCCTTCAACAGGGACACTTATTGGAGAGATTGGGTCATAACAGACAACCTTCTGACAGCAGTATAGATAAGTTTGTATCCAGAGATGAAGTTGCTGAAGCGAGTGACCCAGAAAGCAAGGTGAGCTATGTAGGCAGGAGCTTGCTTGCATGTGAGGTGTTGGAATTTCCCTGGTTTCTCATGTTCTCATTTTTTCCTATCCCAGCTCTGGGCTTACTTCTTTGCCCTAAAAACACTGGACACTCCCAGGCCTCTGTCCTTCTTTTTGCCTCTGTAGGAATACCCACCTTCTTTTCTTTTCTTTTCCTTTTTTTTTTTTTTTTTTTTTTTTTTTTTGGTTTTTTTCGAGACAGGGTTTCTCTGTGGCTTTGGAGCCTGTCCTGGAACTAGCTCTTGTAGACCAGGCTGGTCTCGAACTCACAGAGATCCGCCTGCCTCTGCCTCCCGAGTGCTGGGATTAAAGGCGTGCGCCACCACCGCCCGGCTGAATAGCCACATTCTTAACAGTTGCTTTGTTCTGTCTCCTCAGAGTTCCCCTTGCACAGTTATAGCTTGTGCTTAGCTCTGCCTTGCTTGATAATCTTGCATCATTCCTTTGAGGCTTTTGCAGAGCTTTGCAGCAGTTTTTGGTTTTGTTTACTCCCAACTGTTTAAAACATCTTTGTGTCATTTGCTTTTCATGCCCATTACTGTATTTACAATAACTTTACATTCCTAAAAGTCATGAATACATTTTGTTATTTAATCGGATCTGTCAAAATGGCATCCTTTGAAAGCGCACTCCAGTTTTCTGTCATATCCTTCTAACCCTTGGGCTTCTCTAGCTTTTTCCTTTGTCTGGTAATCCTTTTGTTCGTGTGTTTGTTTTGTTTTTTTGAGACAGGTTCTCACTGTATAGCCTTGACTGGCCTGGAACTCATAGTATCTTCTACATTTCCATTAGACACTTGTGGCTTGCCAACAGTGTTTCTTTTTCTTGATTGTTGGGTTTTAACACCTTCCTGTGTACCTCTCCACAGCCTGTGTTTTAGGGTTCCAACCATGTTCTTTTTGAGGTCAGGCATGGAGGTGGCTAAGTATAGGCATCTCTGTTTCTAGCACCCTGGTGTGTTTCCTTTTGTTGACTGAACTAGTCAATCAAACGTTTACTTCTCTCTTCTAGCCTTGCCGAATCAAAGGTGACATAGGACTGCCTAATGATGATGATTCTGTTCCTCTGGTCCATTGTGTCCGCCTTTTATCTGCTTCCTTTTTGTTAACTGGGGAAAAGAAAGGTAAGTACAGCAGAGCAGCTGTAGAGTCGAGGCGGGTACTTATGGGATTAGAAGTCAATTTGTTGGTCTGTTGGCATTTTGTTATTGGGATGAACTTTACTTTCCATTAGTTGGTGAGAAAGGGAGGAAATGAGAGGGGTGAGTTTTGTTTCTTGGAAAAAGGTTAAAGGTGTCTGGGTGGTTCCTTTGCAGCACTGGTTCCAGACAGAGATGTGAGGGTCAGTGTGAAGGCCCTGGCCCTCAGCTGTATTGGTGCAGCCGTGGCCCTTCATCCAGAATCTTTCTTCAGCAAACTGTATAAAGTACCTCTTGACACCATGGAAAGTGCTGGTATGTTGAACATTCACTTCTTCCCCTCAGGTAATCAGTACTTAAGCTATCTCACAGTCTTGCCTTCTTTGTCATAGGATACTGAGTGTTTCTAGTTAGGTTGTGTGCTTCATGTGTGTTGGAGCTCTCCAGATGTGCACATGGTTATGTCCTTAGTCTCATGACTCCCTTAGATGTTATATGTGTAGTGAAAGCACTCAGTCATAAAAAAGCAGCTTAGGAATGTAGCTATTTATACATGTCCTGGGTTTCCTCTTAAATCACAAGCTGCATTGTTAAATTGCTCTGTATCACATTCACCTGGGTCAGAAATCAACATTCAGACTAAGACTGGCCAAGAAAACACCTCACCCTGTGTCCCATTGGACACAGTTGTTCTGAAGAGAAAAGTATCTTCTACCGTCTTTCTTTGAGTGACTGGACAAAGCCATGTTATTGTGCTTAGAGTTAACAAATGTATACTAGATTGATTGTTTCTAATCTTTATTTTCAAATGAAGTCTTGGAAATTTGGTTTTATCTGATAACCTGGAATCACAATCTAGAAATTCTGATGTATTGAGATAATTGCAATGTGATGAATCTAGAACCTTTAAACCTCAAATATCTTTTACTACTTAGGAAATTATGGTCAAATCCTTTGCAGATGTAAAAAGTCCCTTTTCTTCCTTTTCTGAGAATGAAGCTTTATTTGTAGTATAAATTTGTTGGTGGAGAAGGTACAGGCTGGGCCATTTGTATCCACAGAGGAACAGTATGTCTCTGACATCTTGAACTACATCGATCATGGAGACCCACAGGTCCGGGGAGCTACTGCCATTCTCTGTGGAGCCCTTATCTCCTCCATACTCAGCAGGTCTCGGCTCCGTGTTGGCGACTGGCTGGGCAACATTAGAACCCTCACAGGTAATGGACAATTTGTCCTGGTGGGTTCTGTATATTGTTCCCAGGTTCATGCTTCATTTTTTAATTAATTAATTAAAATAACATTTTTCATTTATTTTACATAGCAACCAGTTTCCCATCCCTCCTCTTCTCCTGTCCCCTCCCCTTTTGTGTCTATCTCCTTCCCCATCCACTCCTCCTTCATCTCCATTCAGAAAGCAATCATGTTTCTATAGAGACATTTTTTGCTCATTCTTCTGGTTAGGAAATACGTTCTCTCTGGTGGACTGCATTCCTTTGCTGCAGAAAACTTTGAAGGATGAGTCTTCTGTTACTTGCAAGTTGGCTTGTACAGCTGTTAGGGTGAGTATAATGTTTTACATAAACTGTTCCTTGGTTTAGTGAGCTTGCCATTGATACAGTTAAATTTGGAACTACTAGGTCACATTTCCTTAACCTGTAAGCAATAATTTGCAGGAATCTACCACTCAGCTTTTGAAAAACATTGTCATAATATTAAAATTTAATAAAGTTTTAGGTTTAATTCTTGGAATCTTTATTTGAAGCATTCTTTCTCCTAAAGGGAATGTTTAAAAATGTACCTTGCTATTATCAAATATCAAATTTGTTGAAGTTTTAAAGATACTCTTTTAGGATTGTGGACTTGTTGAGCTGCAATGGTATTAACTGGTCTTGTGTTTGTGTCTTTTGTGAAAAGAGCCTTGGCTCTTCAAGTGAGAGTGAGATGGACTATTTCCTGTCAGCTGTCTTATAAGTCATAGTTGGCCATAGCAGAAAATTTAACCAAAGAAAATCAAAACAAAAACACAAGTGGTTAAATCTAGGGACGAGAATATCTTCCCTTTTTAGAATTTAATAACCTCAAAGTAATGTTTTTCTGGTTCCAGCTTTTTTAACTATTTTGTTTTTAATGGTGTGTGGCGGGGGGAGAGAATGCGTTTGTGTATGTAAGTGCAGTAGCTACAGAAGCCAGAAGAGTGCCTTGGAACTGGAATTTTGGGCGATTATGAGTCACCTGATGTTGATGCTGGGAAGCAGACTCAGGTCCTCCAAAAGATCAGTAAGTGCTTTTAGCTAGTGATCCATCTTTCTAGCTACCAGCTCCTCTTTTTTAAAGTTAAGTTTCAGTCAGTTGTGTTTTTTGAGCAAAGGGGCTATGTTGATAGCACAGATTCTATGCTGGTAAGTAGACTGTGTCTGCTCTGAGTCATCCGTGTATAGGATACTTACAGGTTAATGTCGCTAGGCTCTGAGACTGTAGGGGAAATAGCAGTACAAGACCCACTTAGATTCCTTTTCATCAGCAAAACCCAGTAACATCCAAGATACTCCTTGATAGAAGTCCTTATGCAGGGCCGGGAGGCTTCTTTTCATATGGTGATAAGACTGTGTTGCATCATCTTTTTTTCAAATTGATGATTAGTGTTTCTGAGACTGTGGCTTAGGAGTCAAGTAATGGGAGGCAGGGAAAACAAAATTATGTGTAATGGGCACTTTGACTTTTAAACTCAAACATAGTAAGATAAAGATTTATCTTGAGTACTTTTGGGAACCTGAAGCTTTCTTGTTGCTGCTTAAAAATATAACAGGACAAAATAGGTACATGTATAAGAGTGCTTCTTAAGATCAGGTGTCTGATTCCGATGCCTTCTACCTTGGGATGGGTTTTTCAGCACTGTGTCCTGAGTCTTTGCAGTAGCAGCTACAGTGACTTGGGATTACAACTACTCATTGATATGTTGCCTCTGAAGAACAGCTCCTACTGGTTGGTGAGGACTGAACTGCTGGAAACCCTTGCAGAGATTGACTTCAGGTAAGGGAACCAAGTTCAGATTCAGAAGTTCAAATTAAGAACCAAAAGTTGTGAATGCTCTATAGTAGCATGGCTGTTGTGTATACTGTCTATTAGCATCATCTGAGGTTTAGGAAGAGAATATGTGATAGCTCACAGTAGTTTTGGTTGAACCTAAATTTGTAGATTTTGATATTGAAAGAATAGATTTTCTGCTTGTCTTGGTTTTCTAGATGGTAGGAATTTAAAATATATTTATTATTTTTAATTATGCATGAGCATGTATATATTTAAGCATGTGGGTATGTTCATATGAGTGCAACTGTCTGAGAAGGCCAGAGGCATGACATCTCCTAGAACAGAGTTAGATGTTTCTGAGCCTCTTGATTCCGTCGCTGAGGACTGAACTCCAGTTTCTGGAAGAGCAGAAAGTATTCTGAGCCATCTTTCTAGCCCCCTTGATTTTTTTTTTTTTTTGAAACCTTGTTTCAAACTTTTAGAAAAGGCTATAAGGCTATGATTCTGCTTTTTTTTTTTAATGTACTTACCTTTATTCTGATATAAGGAAGATAGCTGAATAGTATTTTGTTTCAATTTAAATAAAACAGCTTGAGGGGTTAGGGAGATAGATGCTTTCTGTACAAACAGGATTTGAATTTGATTCCAGCACTCACATTAAAGCAGGTGTGGTCATCTTAGCACTGGAGAAGTAGAGATAGGTTGGGTCTCTGGGCCTTGCTGGTCAGCACCTTGCCTAGTTTAATAGGCAAGCTTTAGGTTTAGGGAGAGACCCTGTCTTAAAATACAAGGTGGCTTTTCACCAAGCTGGTACTGAAATTTAAGAAGAAAACTCCCCCTAACCTTCAAAGCTGAAGACAGTGGAAGGTATCCATTCATCCATCACTCACCTTCCTCTTGAACGGCCCAGATACCATAGTCTCAAAAACATTCCTGAGAGAAACAAGCTTGTCTGCTCTACCATAATCTAGTTCCTCCTGACCAAGTCTTTCTTGAAGCTAGAAGGCAGCTCTGCTCACTGTAATTGTCAGGAACAGAAAGCACCAGATCAAACAGACTGTCAATCAACTATAACATCAGTGTGGCCAGTCTGAACACCCTCATCAGGCCTGATGGAAAAGAAGGCTTACGTTTGCTTCCTGATGATGTTGCTTTGGATGCTGCCAATAAGATCGAGATTATATAAATTGAGTCCAGCTAGCTAATTTTAAATACTTATTTTAAAAACCATTAACCCCCCTCCCACCCCCAAACCAAAGAACCTGACAAGGTTCTAAAAAACATCTGAGTGACCTCTGTAGAAACACACATCACTTACCTACCTCCTATAAACAAAAATCCCCCGAAATGTAACATGTTATATCTTTCATTTCCTAAGAATACGTTTTGGTTAGAGATGTTCTCTTTTAACAGTTTCTCTTAGAAGGGAAATATATCTTTATTATTTAGATTTTTGTGTGTGTGTTGTTACTGTTCTTTGCTTGTTTTGTTTTTGCCTGCATGTATGTGTATATACCAAATGGAGTCCAGAAAAGGGAATTGGGACTCTTGGAACTGGAGTTACAAGCAGTTGTGAACTGTCTGTGACTTCTGGGAATTGAACCCTGGTCCTCTGGAAGAGCAACTAGTGCTCTTAACCATGGAGTTCTCTCTCCAGCTTGTGTGATTTTTACAGCTACTGTAGACCCTTTGGGTTACTATATCCCATCCGTAGAATATCTCTGAAGGATTATGTGTCTCTGCAGTTAGGACTGTGGAATGGGGCACACAGCTGGTCACTTGGGTGGGAGTTGCAGTGTGTTTGTGTTTTCCCTCTCTGTGTTTAAGCTCATTTGTAGAACACTTTTGTAGTAGTAGATGTGTATTCTGATGTAAGGCCCTTTATCTGGTGCTCACTTACTTAGCCAGGAATTTATAGATTGTGAATCAATCTATTTAAATACATTTGAGCTGCCTCTGAGAGACCTACAGGGCACTGGGGTGAGCTCCTTTCATGTTTAGCTGCCTGAAGACTGCAGGCCAGCACTGTGCTTGCTAAATGAATGACACCACTGTTGAATATGCTCTTTTGTTAGGCTGGTGAGTTTTTTGGAGGCAAAAGCAGAAAGTTTACACCGAGGGGCTCATCATTATACAGGGGTAAGCTGTTCATTTTGTGAGACTGTAGGCCCTACTTTCTGGAAACTTCTTAGCTGGGTCTCCCTAGTGGTATGACATCTTGCTGAATGCCTGTGTTGTGTTATGTATTTAACTCTTTATATCATGAGAGTTGTCAGTATATGGCATGAATTTGTCATCCCGAGTTCTTCCTGACTAGCTTTCCAGAATGCCTTCCTCATCTAGCTGGATTTGGTGGCGCATGCCTTTAACTCCAGCACTAGGGAGACAGAGGCAGACAGATCTTGCTCTAAATAGTGAGTTTCAGACTAGCCAAAGCCACATAATGACATCATATCTCAAAAAAAAAAAAAAATCCAAACTTCCCCACCCTAAACAGCAACAACAAACAACAACAACAAAAAAATCTTACATAAAATTCAGTTGATTTTAGAAATTAAACTTATTTTTATTTTCTGTCTCTCTAAAGTTTTTAAAACTACAGGAACGAGTGCTTAACAATGTGGTCATTTATTTGCTTGGAGATGAAGACCCCAGGGTGCGACACATTGCTGCAGCATCACTAACAAGGTGTTTACCAGTATTTATCCCTTTATTCCTTTGGGTTAAAATATAAAGTAGGAGAATGGGAAAGGTAGATGGAATTAAAAAACTATTTAACTTGATGTTTTTGACTAATTTTAGTCCCTTTTAATTATTTGAAAGTACTTACTAAAGCTATAATTTGAAAAAGAAATGCACTAGCCTTCTATTGTTTTCTTTGTTAAAATTTGTCAAAATTTGTTGTTTAGAGACCAGCCTATTTCTGCCTCCTAGGTGTAATCACTGTCCACAGCTCTGGCTGCTGTGGTGGGTATAGGTTTGTTGGTCAGCCATCTGGAGAAAGGTATGGTGTTGGGTGAATTTCATGTACCTTCTGTATAGATCAGCTTTCCTTTCACGGCAGGCTTGTCCCAAAGCTGTTCTATAAATGTGACCAAGGACAGGCTGATCCAGTAGTGGCTGTAGCAAGAGATCAAAGCAGTGTTTACCTGAAACTGCTCATGCACGAGACGCAGCCACCATCACACTTCTCTGTCAGCACCATAACCAGGTACATTGCCCATAGCATCTTGACTTGTCAGCAAAGTGTGCTTCTCCTGGTACCTGCTTTCCTGTTCTCTTTTCTTAAAATCACACACAGCCTTTGGAGAGGCCATCGTTCGTTAACAGGATATTTATTTGATATCATTTGCCATGGCCCCTGTAGTTCAGTCTAACATAACAGTGTTGTCCCCAGTCTTGCAGTGAGTTCATAAAGTTCCTCATACTGACAGTTGTTTTTTCTGTTGTTGCAAATGTCACATGCCATCTGAAAACTTGTCCATGGAAAATTTTCACTTTCTTAGTGTCCCTGCTAATGTATGGGTGGTCTGATAGCAAGGGTCAGACTGCTTCATGCATGATGGTTCTCAGGCCGATGTTCTAGAGTATGGGCAGGGTCCGTTGGCCACGTAACCTACTGGCTGGGTAGGTTGGCAGATCGGGAAAGCTCCATTGAATGTGCAGGTTTCATCAGAAAACTAGTTTGCAAAGAAGATCGCAGTAGCAGTAAGATGTGCTTGGAACTCTTGTCTTTTACATTCTTTTTTCAGACTGGATTTACACATTACCTTTCTTTTTGCTGATTTGAAACAACAAACAAACAAAAAACAAAAACTTGATCAAATGACTTCCAAGCTCACATGGTAATTTGATAATTTCTTTTTTCTGACTTGTAACTCAGCTCATCAAATTTTAAAGTCATTACTTCTAAATGACTCATTTTTTCTCATGGAAAAAACAACTTGAGAATAAAAAAAAAATACTACTAACCAAACAAACAACAAACAATTAGCAGAACACTATAAAGAAAATGTGGTGCATCTGGTGAGGAAGAAGTCAGACCTTTTTTTAAAAAAAAATGATAAACAAACTTAGTCCAGTCTTTTTGGGAGAACCTTTTGCACGTTAAGCAAGTACTGTGCTACTGAGCCATACTCCAGCCTCATTTTCATCCTCTATTTTACTTTAAAGTCCATGTTGCTTTGCCTACTTCTGGAAAAAAGTTTAATCATAAACTTTTAAATGTTCTTTGATTCTCTGTGTTTTTCTTACTAGAATCTATAGAGGTTATAGTTTACTACCAAGCATAACAGACGTCACTATGGAAAACAACCTCTCAAGAGTTGTTGCTGCAGTTTCTCATGGACTCATTACATCAACCACACGGGCGCTCACAGTAAGTCTCCTGCTCAGGCTTAGGGAGACTGCCTTGCATGCCTTTTATGGCCAAAGTAGGACAGTTCTGTGTGAGGGTCCTCTTCCTGGGGTGCTTGAGAAAGAAATTTACTTCTTTCAGCAGACTCCCAAATAATCCATACTCATTGTAAACTAATTCATCCTACCTAAAGAGTCATCTTATAGAAACTCTAGAATGGGTCATGTGGCTATGTCAGCAGGTAAAGGCCTTTAAAGGCCTTTGGTTCTGAGCCTGATGCCCCTAGGACACACACAGTGAAGGGAGAAAATGCACTCCCCAAAGTCCTTTGACTTTGTGCATGTGGCATAGGTGTACATGTTCTATCCCCCAAATAGAAATTTAAGAATTCAAAAACACCACAATCTGAATTAGTAATGTACCAGAAGTTTAGAATACCTCTAGTATAATTGACTCTGACTTGGTAACTTA
>JAQHUG010000349.1:207732-219626 GCA_028555095.1 Dicrostonyx torquatus | reverse complement strand
ATAGATTAGAAATGCCAACTAAGTTTTTGTTTTGTTTTAAGTCATGATGAACTGGAAAAGAACTAATAACTAAGAATCTAAGATTCATTACATTCCAGTTACAATAAATACTAAGACAGTAATATGTTAGACATATGTTGATAAGCTGCTTTGAAGAATTTAATGATATGGCAAGATATTACCTGTTTTAGTTTTCGTACTGAATGACAAAGGTAGAATATAAAACTCTTGGCAGGATAGTTTGATACCAGGTTAGAACAGTAATAGTCATACATGTACAGTCTTTACAAACTCAGATAAAGGACAAGCAGAGAATTGCCAAGATGAGTTTTCAGGATTGTGGTTAACTTCATTTTCTTACTTGCAGTTTTCAAGTACTGATAAGTTTTTTAAAAATGATCAAGTGTGACTTTTATAATCAGAAAGCAGAATATGCAGAAATAATGGTTTCTTTTCATTTATATGACTTGGACATTGTAGAAAGTTGAGATTCAGCCATCTTGCTAAATAAATGCCTTTCAAACCTAAATTAATTTTAATTGTGATCTGTACATATCAAGCACTTCTCTGCTCTGGAGATTTATTTTAGTCAGCTTGAGCTGAAGTCTTGAAGAAAAAAGGGAGAAACTTCCAGGGAGACTGAATGTAGCACAGTTAGAGTTCTTGGCAGTAGCTGCTAGCTGCCCTTTCTTGGGTTATAACAATAGCTTTGCTAATAGGTATGTCTAGCTTTGTCTGTGTCCAGTAGTGGGATAGTTGTCCTACTTGAGTGTCGCTCTGAGAGATTAAGTTCAGTATGCCTTTGCTGGCTTTGCTGTGACGTTCCCATTCCTCTCTCCTACAGTTTGGATGTTGTGAAGCCTTGTCTCTTCTTTCAGCAGCCTTTCCAGTTTGCACTTGGAGCTTAGGTTGGCATTGTGGGTATGTATGTTCCTCAGCGTACAGTCAACCACCCACACAGCACAGGCACAGCTGCTGGCACCCCTCCTCTTTTTTCTACTCCCCTTCCGTTCTCTCTCCCCCCCTTCCCTCCCCTCCCCTCCCCTCTTCCCTCTTCTGTCTTCCTTTTCCTTTCCCTCCCTTTCTTTCCCCTCCTCTTCCCTTTCCTTTTATGTTGGCTCTGTTTGGCTTTTGTTTGAAAAATATATGATGGAATACATGTTTCTGCTGTATGGGGTATGTGAAATAGAGCAGTTGTGACTCTAATGACTGTCAGGTGCTTGTGAGCATGTTTTGGGTTTGAGGGTGGAATCTGTGAATTTATTTTAGGAATTTTCATATGCAAGTAAAAATTTTCTAATTAATTTGGTTTGTTCAGAATTACTAGGTAATGAAAGTCATTTATGTCTTAGCATCCAGAATTGTGATGAACTACAGGGATGTGCTAAAGGGAGTAGTGTACGGCTTCTGTTTCCCCAATACGTCACCAACTACCAGCTGGGAATCATTTAGAATTTTGTCAGCGCTAATGTCTTCATTTGTGTGCTGACAACTGAGAAACTTTGGTGCTTCCCATCACATCTGGAAGGAAATCTGCAGTGTCAGTATGTAGCAAATTAATAGTCGCTTGAAGTGATTGCTTTGTGACTTAAAGTGATTGCTTCTGTTCTTTCCATGAATCCTAACTGAAAAATTACCAGGTTCCAGTCTTAGGTCTTGCAGTAGACTTGGCTTTTGAGCACTTGACATTGGAGTACAATCTGTTAAGTCAGAAAGGGAAGAAAGTTAAATCTTATCAGAATAAACATTCTAGTTCTCTTGATGAAATCTACTGCATGATTTCATTTCCCAAGTGACTTTTATGGAGTCCTGATATACAGGAAGGGTGTTAGTTGGTTAGCAGTGGCTCACATCTCTAATCTCAGCATTTGGTAAGCAAAGGCAGGATGATTGACACAGTTTGCAGACCAGCGTAGGCTACATAGTGTGGTCCAGGCCATGGGGACTACATAAATGAGACTGAGACCTGGTCTTAAGAAACCCAAAGCACATCAACAAACAAAGTAAAATGGATGTCTCGTGTACTTTTCTCATGGGGACATAAAAGAGTAAGACTAAATGCTTGAAAATTAGTGTTTGACTTTGGAAATGTCTACTTCCAGAGTGCCCCCACTGAGTGCCTCTGATGAGTCCAGGAAGAGCTGCACTGTTGGGATGGCCTCCATGATTCTCACCTTGCTTTCATCAGCTTGGTTCCCATTGGATCTCTCAGCCCATCAGGATGCCTTGATTTTGGCTGGAAACTTGCTTGCGGGTACTGGTAACAAGTGGAGATGGGTTGTCAGACTTAGTTGTGATTTGCTTGTGAGGGGTACACAGATTATAAGAACATAAGAGTTATTTGGGGGGTAGCTTAAGCCAGATTTTAGATGTCTGTTTATGTGGATGTATGTGAGGGGAGTTGTTACGTGCTGAGTATTTTTAGAGCAGACTAGCACTTCAATTTTACTGTGGGTA
Source organism: Dicrostonyx torquatus (assembly GCA_028555095.1). Classification (NCBI taxonomy): domain Eukaryota; kingdom Metazoa; phylum Chordata; class Mammalia; order Rodentia; family Cricetidae; genus Dicrostonyx; species Dicrostonyx torquatus. Next base: position 217,169 of record JAQHUG010000349.1, on the reverse strand, counting down.
AACTGATTTGAGTTTTGTCCTGAGTGCCTTGTGCCAGGCAGTGCCTTGGTCCAAGGACTATAACAGAAGAGCTCTATTCTCCAGGTAATATAGATTGTCTGGAGATACATGCAGACAAGCACAGAAACAGCAGAGCAACTATATATATACTCTCCTTTGGTCAGATTTATAAGTAGATAGAAAAATATTAGGTGAAGTATTGCATATGTAAAGATTTGGACAACTGAAAGATTATGTAATATTGAAGGAATATAAGTTACTGTGGATATCACATGAAGACAGGGATAAGAATGGAGAATGTGGCCAGCCAGGTGAGAAAACATTGAATCTACTTGGGTATAAAGTTTCAGTTCCCACTGAGAAGTAATTGAGTTGTCCTGTTTGTCATTGGTGTGTTTTATGGAAGGAACTAGGTGGATTTGTGTTCTAGGAAAATCTCTTAACTGACCTGAGTTTGGGTTGGAATTTTTAGGTCCAAGGTTGTAGTTCTGGCAAAAGATTGAACCATGAGTGCAGTTTTGAAAGTAGAGAAAGGGGATGGAGGGAGTGTAATGGAAGCAGCGTCTTCAGACCTGATCTCCAACTGTATCAATTGTGAGAATCACACCCAGATCTGGAGACTAGTGGCGATGTTTTTGGAAAATTGGAGTTTGGGGTGCAAATAGACTTTTATATAAGTTTAAGACATCTGTTTAGATACAGAGCTACAATAGTGTGTTAGCATAGATCAGTATGAGAAACTTAGGCCACAACTGCTTCCCATCCCACACATTGGAAGTAGAGTAATGTGTGTGCCTGTGTCACAGCCAGTGCCCCCAAGTCTCTGAGAAGTTCATGGACCTCTGAAGAAGAAGCCAATTCAGCATCCACCAGACAGGAAGAAGTTTGGCCTGCTCTGGGCGACCGGACACTGGTGCCCATGATAGAACAGCTTTTCTCCCACCTGCTGAAAGTGATCAATATCTGTGCTCACGTCTTAGATGATGTGACTCCTGGACCAGCAATCAAGGTAACTTTTTCCTGGGAGGCAGCCATTATCATCTCTTTAATGACTGGGCTTCCTGAACATCCATGTTAGCAGAATGTTTCTTTATTTCTTGGTATAAGTAAAAAAATAAATAAATAAATAACAGTGTATTCAGACATTGTATGTAACATAAAAATGTAGTTATTTAGTACTCTTTTTTTGGTTTCAGCCATAAAACTTAGAAGTGATATTCTCCCTTAATCTCCTGGTTTCCTTCACTACTTTCTCTTCCTCATCATTGTAGCAGCCTCCTTCCTTCTGCTCGGGTACTGACTTTTGTGTCGAGATCTTTGGGCCTTTGTGGCAGGACTGTGTTCCTCCACTTGAGCCATCCATTCTTTAAATCCACTCTATCTGGTTTCTGATACCACCTTTCAGAGTAGGTCCTGCCATGGTCATTCATTTCAGTTTTATAGGAACTTTAACAGCTTTCCTGTTCTCACCCCGAGTGATATGATATCATCCTGCACTGTCTGGTGCCCTCCTGTGGATCATTCACTTTTTTTTCTATTCTGCGGGACTCTCTGCCATAGAGGGAATTCTCCATATCCATACCAGCCAGAGCATTAGTCACTGACCACATGTGACACTGTGTTCTTGAAATATGGCTTGTTTGTCTTGAGAACTGAGCTGACTAAATAGCCACTTATTGCTGATGTGCCCATTGTCAGGGGCTTAGCTCTCTGAGTTGCAATTCAGTGTGCCTGCTCTCCTGGTGATGCTTCTGTGAGACTGACTGCAGTATGTCAGACTCCTCAGCCAGACCCTGGCCGCCTTATCTTCTTCCCTCTTTGTACCTACTCTCTCCTCTCACTTTGTACTTTGTCGTGACAGAAACAGGAACCACCACAACTTTATTTTAGATCACTATTCTTTGCTTTTCCTGTTAAATACTTTGTTTAAAAATCTACATAAGGCTGGGTGGTAGTGTTACATGCATTTAATTCTAGTACTTAGGAGAAGCAGGTGGATCTGAGTTTGTGGCCAGCCTCATCTACAGATCAAGTTGTAGGACAGCCATGGCTACACAGAGAAGATCCCCACCCTGAAAAAACAAATCAACCAACCAAACAAACAAACAAAAACAACAACATAAGTACATCTACATGTACAGATCCATAAACATTCCTTTGACATTAGGTACATGTTCATTAATACATACTTTCTCTTTTCTGGGATGTGGTATTACACTGGTCTGTTTATAGAAATTATATTATTGAGATAATTCACATTCCATAAAATTCAAGTGTACAATTCAGTTTTTTTTTTTTAAGATTTATTATTATATATACAGGTTTTTTTGCCTGCATGGTCGCCTTCACACCAGATGAGGGTGCGAAATCTCATTACAGGTGGTTGTGAGCCATTATGTGGTTGCTGAACCTCTAGAATTGAACTCAGGACCTCTAGAAGAGCAGCCAGTGCTCTTAACTGTAGATTTAATTAATGATAACCACTGAGCAATCTCTCCAGCCCCTCGGTTTTGTTTTTTGAGCCTGGGTCTTACTCTGTAGGCCAACTGTCCTAGAACTTACTATATATCCCAGACTGGCCTCTGACTCATGGTAATTCTCTCAACTCAGCCCCCCAGTGCTAGGATTACAATGAGTCACCACCTGGTTTGTTTGTTTGTTTGTTTGTTTTGTTTTATCATGCCACAGAGTTGTATGGCCATCACTACAGTCAACCCTGTAGGTGACTCCAAAATCCTGCCATGTCCCTGGCTCTGGACAGCCATTACTCTGCTTGTGCTTCTCCTGGACTGTCCTACTGATGGTCTCGTACCCTTGGGGGCTTTGTAACAGGTTTTTTCTACCAAGAGCTTCTTCAGTGTGGTAGTCTCTCACCTGCCCTCTGCAGCCTTCCTGCCTCCTTCCATGCACTGTTTGACTATAGCCATTTGTCCTGATTTTGTTAACTATTTCTCACCATTCTAATAGCTGCGAACTCTAAGGTCAAGGCACTGACAGATTTGATCCTTGGTAAAGACTGGGTTTTTCATGATAGATGGGGTAAAGGAACTCCTGGATTCTCTTTTCATAGGATCACTGATCCTGCCTATGAGGATCCTGCCATCATGACTTCATCTCACTGAAGTCCCTTCCTCTATTAAAACTATCTCTGTGATTTCAACAGATAGATAGGGCAGGGACACAGACAGTGAGTAGGCCCTTTGCTGAGGCCAGAGCAAAGACCTGATGTGTTTTCTCTTACGTGTTGTCTCTTCTCTCCGTCCCAACTTTCTTCTTTGTGTGTACGAGCATAATTGTTCCATATAGCCCTGGGGTCACATCTGGGCTGTTAACTTGTAGCTCTGCTGAGTTTCAGCTGTGATATCGAGCAGGTGGTTTTATTCCGAACCCTATTAACTCACTTGAAAAAATGAAATTTGAAATGCTGAAATATCAAATGTTGAAATGTGCTTGCTCATGTGATGGTTCACATAAAATGTCCTGATTGCCTGCTATTAAAGGGTTTAATAAAAGGTTTAATTAAAGGCTTGGGGATGCCAGTCACTTCAGATTCTTTTAACTCCCCGGTGGTCCTCCCTTTTCCAGCCCATTCTCAGTGCTGGTGTGAGGAAGTTCAGAGCCATACCTGCTATGTACAGTTGTGTGGGCAGAAGTAGAATTATATCTATAGTGTCTGAGCTCTGTAATAAAAACTCAGTTCATGAAGTTGCCTGGGCTAGTACTTTCCAGTACAGAGTAGGACTGTGTATTAGTAGTTTTAGTTTAGTTTTTGCTTACTGTATTGACTTTATCCTGTTATATTTTTGTTTTCTCTTTTAGGCAGCTTTGCCTTCTCTAACAACGCCCCCTTCTTTAAGTCCTATTCGACGAAAGGGGAAGGAGAAAGAACCAGGAGAACAAGCTTCTGCTCCAATGAGTCCCAAGAAAGGTGGTGAGGCCAGTGCAGGTAGGAAGTAGTTTCATGTGGTGCAGAAGTGTATGCAGAATCTGGTCCATAGCAGCACTATCAGGGAAGGGTTCTCTGGGTGCTCTATGTGTCTGCATGATAAACTGTCACTCTACTCTGGAGACAGCTTGCTTTACCGAGGAATCTGCCTTGCTTTACTTTCTTCCTTCTCTTCTTGCAGGGGAGGATTCCGAATTTTTAGTAAAGGAAAGAACAAAGATGTCTAGGAATAGATGAGGATGGTGGTAGTAAAAACAATGTGATGTGGGAGGAATTACAAGGGAAATGGAGAATTTTGTGTTTGGGAGAGGTAACAAGACAGTTGGGAGCCAGGTATGATGCATCTTTAATCCATCTACTCTGAAGGCTGAGGCTTGAGGATTAGAATTTGAGGCCTGTGTGACTTTTGAAGTGAGAGCTATGTAAAACAGAGAAGAGGGCAGAGACACAATGGAGCTGAAGTCATCTGATTTGGGAAGAGTCTAGAAAGCACAAAGGCTTCTGTACCTTTGGGGGAGATATCAGGGCAAAAGGACCAGAATTTTGGCATAGTTAAGTAACAGAGTCCCTGTCGTGCTCTTGTTGGGATGGGAAGCAGAGGGTGACGTCTGTGTCCTGTGGGCTACCTGCTGTGTGCATCCTCTCACAGCAGTCTTAGTACATATATGCTCAGAAACACTGTATATATGCCTTGGCTCAATACTTGTGATTTTTTTTTTTTTATGGTGAGAAAGCTTTAAATCTTCCCTGGTGATTTTCATGTATTTGATAAATTATTAACTTTGTAGCTGTACAATAGTACCTTTTTTCCTTTTTTTTTTTTTTTTTTTTTTTTTTTTTGTTTTTCGAGACAGGGTTTCTCTGTGGCTTTGGAGCCTGCGCTGGAACTAGCTCTTGTAGACCAGGCTGGTCTCGAACTCACAGAGATCCGCCTGCCTCTGCCTCCCGAGTGCTGGGATCAAAGGCATGCGCCACCACTGCCCGGCCAATAGTACCTTTTAAAGGTACTACTAGGTAAATGTTTTGTATTCTTTGACTAACTGTGAAATCTTAAGAGATGCTCTTTCTAAAAATTGGCTAATGCAGGAGGATTTACCTGCTTAAAAGCTGCAGGCTTGAAAATAATGACTGAAGGTCTCCCAAAACCATTGAGAACTTCTTAAACCTGGTAGAAACTGCTCTGCTTGGCACTTGACACTTTCGAGATGTATATGCCCTTTATAGTTTTCAGAACATGTCCACATTACCTGATTAATTGCTAATGGCCCCAGAGATCCTGAAGTTGACTGCAGCCATTCAGTCAGCAGAGGAGAATGGCTGAAACCATACACAACTAATCAGCCTCGATGTTCTTATGGTCATCATTTTTGTTTTGATTCTTTCATTCTCAGACTCCTAGTATTTTAGTCAATTATTCATTGCCTCCCAGCACACATACTTCAGAGTCAGGGGGAAAGACCTGAATGTCTCAGCTAGACCATTTTGAAAAGTCATCACAGTAATTGCTGTTAAATTTGAAGTTTTTTCCTTGGATCTAAAAGTTTAAATTTTGTGATTTTGTTTGTTTGTTTTTTCTTTATAAGCCTCTCGACAATCAGACACCTCAGGACCTGTCACAGCAAGTAAATCTTCTTCATTGGGGAGTTTCTACCATCTCCCTTCCTACCTCAAACTCCATGACGTCCTGAAAGCCACTCATGCCAACTATAAGGTAGTGCCCCTGCTTATATTCTGAACATGTATTTCCAGTGGGATGCATGTCCATGTAACCATGTCACACTTACATAGAAAGAAGCCCTGTGACATGGAAGACTTAAATTTTTCTTTCCATGTTTGTTTTCTAGCATGGTTTATGGTAGCTTAACAAATATTTAGGATTTTTGTATTAGAGAAATGATCTCCTGTGGTCTCTGGATGTTGTTTGTTTATTGACTTCCTGAGAATATCTTGGGTTCAGAGACGTTTCTCAAGGACCTTGGTGCTCAGCACATAATCCTGTTTATAGGTAAGGTGCATCACATCTTCACTGTCATGTCCTGAAGATACACAGCCTAGCCAAGTAGGTTTCATGTGCCCTCTTCATCTGTGAGCCTCATAATAAAGTGCAACCTCCCAACACAAAACAAAATTATAGTCTCAAGGGGGAAAAGCAGGTGTTCACTGCAGACCTATAACCTGGGTATCTGCACAAGTATCTGTAGTCTGTTGGGTGTTTTCTATCAATGTAGACACTCCTTTGTCAGGTGGCCCCTGATTCAGCTTTGCACTGGCTTCTGGATGATGGTGTCTGGGTTTGCATTCTTTTTTCCTAATTATTCTAGCCTTAATGAATAATTTTATAGCTCTGCCCTTCTTGATTTGAAATCCTTTCTTTATCAAATGCTAAAATCTTATGATTGCATAGTTTCATTTATGTTTTTGTTACACCAGTTGGTCACTCATCTATTAGTACATTTTTTAAATTTTTAATTGATTAATTTTGAGATTGGAGTCTTGTCTAACTTTGGCTTGACTAGCACTAGCCTCAAGTCTCAGCACAATGCAGCTATCATTCTTCTTCCTTACAGTTTTTATATCCTCTCAAGAGTTAGGAATGATAGTTTCCTGCTTAAAGACTACATTTTCCAGCTTTCTTTATGGACTATGGAAGTCATTTCTGCCCTGTAAGGGGCAGCATCCCACCTTCTGTTAGGCACTTTAGCCATCCACACATAGGTGACAAAATATTCCCTTCCATGAATAAACATGGGAGAGAGACGAGACCTTTCTTTCCATCTTCTCTCTACAGCTGCTTTTATATAATCTAGCAGGTGTAACTCTGGGATGATTGGGATCAACCTCAGTGTGCCAAGGGCAGGAAAGAACACCCATCAATGAGACCTGATCCTAAGACCTAGAATAATACAATGATTTTATGTGGGACTAAGGGTCCAGTGAAAAATGCGCTTTACACCAATCAGCAAAGAGATCCTTCTTTCCCCTGGTAGGAGGAGAGTGGAAGCAGAGAAAGCAGAAGAAGAGGTGAGTAGGCAGGGAATTCAGAGCTAAAATGAAGGAAAGACAAGGTGAGAAGACACATAGCTAATCAAAATACACAAACTGAAGAGTTAAAGAAGATGAGCTGGATGGCCCATGGCCTATTAGTTCCCTTTCAGAGGTCGCCCATACTGTTTCTAGGGATTTGGGGTGTCGACCTTTTGTAATGACTTCAAAGCTGACATACAGTTAATGAGGAGAGCAGTAATTAGAGTGCCTCAGAAGAGGGCCCATCCAAGGGCTACAATAAAACAACAGTTGGCCAGGAGGTAGTGACTGTTCATCTTTGTGGGGAAATACAGAGACAAAGTTACATGAGGAAAACTGTCTGTCTGTCTGTCTTTCTTTCTTTCTGGGTTGGTTTTTTTTTTTGTGTGTGTGTGTGTATGTGTGGTATTTCTAGACAGCATTTCTTTTTTTTTAATTTTTTTTCTTTATTGATATTTATTGAACTCTACTTTTTTTCTGCTCCCCTCCCTGCTTCTCCCCTCCCCCTTCAATCCTCCCCCAATGTCCCTATACTCCTCCCATTTTACTCAGGAGATCTTGTCTTTTTATACTTTCCCATGTCTATGTAAGTCTCTCTTAGTGTCCTCATTGTTGTCTAAGTTCTCTGGGATTATGGTTTGTAGGCTGGCTTCCTTCGTTTTATGTTTAAAAACCACCTATGAGTGAGTACATGTGACAATTGTCTTTCTGTGTCTGGGTTACCTCACTCAAAATAATGTTTTCTAGCTCCATCCATTTTCCTGCACAATTCATGCTAGACAGCATTTCTATGTGTAGCTTTGGAGCTTGTTCTGGAACTCACTCTGCTTGGCTCAAATACAATATTTTATCAGTAAAACAAATTTTTAGTTCCAAACAATCTGATAATATGAAATTTTAAAAACTGGGACTATTATCTTAAATTGCCTTATCTAATATTTGAAAACATGACAATATGTATTTTGTTAACCTCAAATTGTTATGCCTATATTCCAAGATCATTTAATAAATGTAAATTTACATAGTATATAAATTATATTGTAGGCCGGGCAGTGATGGCTCATGCCTTTAATCCCAGCACTCGGGAGGCAGAGGCAGGCGGATCTTTACAAGAGCTAGTTCCAGCGCAGGCTCCAAAGCCACAGAGAAACCCTGTATCGAAAAAAAACCAAAAAAAAATAATTATATTGTATATTGATTATATAGTATAGCAGATTATATATTGTCAGTCTGTGTGAAGATAATTTAATTCTGGGATTGTTTTGTTTTGTTCTTTTGGTTTTTTGAGACAGGGTTTCTTTGTAGCTTTGGAACCTGTCCTAGAACTAGCTCTTGTAGACCAGGTTGACCTTGAACTCACAGAAACCCACTTGCCTCTGCCTTCCAAGCGCCACCAGGTAGGGGACTTTTAATGACTTCTATTTTACTAGGGGTTATGGTCTACTTAAATTGTTTACCTAACTGTGTAAAACAAACAAAAAAAGCAAAGTAAACACACAAAAAATTGTTTACCTAATTTTGATTTAACTTTGGTAAGTGGAACCTATGAAGAAAATTGTCCATTTGTTTTAGATTTTCCAATTTTGTGGAGTATAGATTTTTAAATTATGACCTAATTTCTTGGATTTCCTCGGTGTCTGTAATGTGACCCCTTTTGTTTCTGAATTTGTTAGTTTGGATATTCTCTCTCCATGTTTTAGTTTGGATAAGGATTTTTCTATCTTGCTGACTTTATTAAAGAGTCAACTCTTTGGTTTCATTGATTCTTTGTGTTGTTCTCTTTGTTCTGTTTTATCGATTTCAACCCTTATTTTGATTATTTCTTGCCTTGTACTCCTCTTGGGTGTGCTTACTTCTCTTTGTTCTAGAGCTTCCAGGTGTGCTGTTAAGTTGCTAGTGTGAGATCTCTCCAATATTTTTATGAAGGCACTTATTGCTATGAACTTTCCTCTTAGCACTGCTTTTGTTTTGTCCCATAAATTTGGGTATACTGTGTATTTATTTTCTTTGAATTCTATAAAGTCATTAATTTCTTTATTTCTGTCTTGACCCAGCACTTGGAAGGCAGAAGCAGATGAATCTCTCAGAGATAGAGGGCAGTTTGGTCTATAGACTGAGTTCATGGACAGCCAGGACCACAGAGAAACCTTGCCTCAAAAAAACCAAAAAAATTTACTAATTTATTGTAAATTGTTAAAGATAATTAAGATATACAAGTTTATAGTCAGTCATCATATAAATGATCAAATATTTAATGTGCTCAGAATGTATTCGCAGTCATGCTAGGTAAAAATGAAATTAATTCATTTACAGGGACAAGCGTAGAGGTAAGAAACCAGTATGAGGTCTCCCAAATGGAGCTTTTTAGGGTAGCCTGTATCCAGGCTGAGGGTATGTATTTTGATATGGAGAGTTTGGAACCCATTGTGAGGTCCAGAATTAAGGTCAAAACAAGGGTCAAGCCGGG
>JAQHUG010000349.1:134975-207288 GCA_028555095.1 Dicrostonyx torquatus | reverse complement strand
AGTGGCAGGCCAGTGGAGAATTCCCAGAATAAGAATTCTCAGCCAAACGTTCTTATAGCCAGTGGAAAGTCTCCAGTGCCTTTAAAAGAGACAGAAGAAAGCTACAGTGAGCTCCCAGATCTAACTACGGTACCCCTGAGTTAATTCCTACTGATTACCTTGTCCTGGTATTTGGTATGTTGCATGTGTGTTCTGGTTGATTGCAACGTGGCCTCCCGCCTAGAACATCAGACTGTGTGTCAAGGCAAAACAGTTAAGATAAGAAAGAGAGGGTGGAGACAGTAGGAAAAATTTTTTTAAAAAGGCTGCCTGAGAGAAATAGGTGGCCCTACGTGGGTAAGTATGAGAGCCAGGAAGGTTTGTCCCCAAGTGACTTGAGGGGGTAGTGAGCTCAGATTTCCCTTCACAAGTCTTCAGCACTGTATGTTAGATTATTGAAGGCAGCTATAGGAAGATGAAAGGTGGAAAGAAAGAGGCTTAGTCTAACCTTAGGCAGGACCATGGTGAGGGGGGCACTTTTGTTACCCAAATGTGTGGATGGCCAAAATGCCTACAGAAGAAGATGGGATGCAGCCTCTTTTTAGGGCAGAAGTGACTTGTGTAGTACTCATGAGAAACTGGAAAGTGTAGTCTTTCAGCAGGAAAGACCCACTGTCATTTTCCTGTTCCATCCATGTCTTTCTCCTCTCTCCTTTGCCCAGTATTCTCTTACATCATAGGTGGTTAGGTTCAGGTTCAGTAGGCAGATTTTTTTCTTTTGTAATGTTTTGTTACTGGTTCTTTGCAAAAGCGGTTCCCCTCATCTGAGTCTGTAGAAATAGGAGAATTGATATATACTTCAATTAAGCTAAAGTGTTTAGAATCTTAGTCACTCTAAGACTGATTTGACTACATGTGAAATTGACAGTGACCAGACACCCCTGGGATGGTGAGAGTATAGGTCAGCATTGCAGAAGCATCTCCCCGCAGCAGACGACATTTGTGTCTTTGTTGTAGATAACCAGACTTCGGTGGTGCCAGTAACCGTGTGCTCTCTCCTTCCACCTTGCCAAGGTCACCTTAGATCTTCAGAACAGCACTGAAAAGTTTGGGGGGTTCCTGCGCTCTGCCTTGGATGTCCTCTCTCAGATTCTAGAGCTGGCAACACTGCAGGACATTGGAAAGGTTTGTGTCTGATCTGTTTTTCTTTGACCTGGGTCAGAGTACCTCAGATGATACCTATCATGTGTTGTAGGCACATTTACAGCTACAGCAGCTGGGGAGACTGCATCCCATTTTCTCCCCAGTACTGCAGTGTGTGGGGGCAGTTCTATTAGGGTCTGTTCCCAGTGTGTCAGGTCTGACTACCACATTTTTTTCATTTAAGGGTTTTCCTTATACCTCATTTACTCTAGAATGTGTTGAAAAATGTGCTCACAAGATCCTTTTTTCTCCTTTGACCTTTTTAAACAGAAAGGGACAAAGCCAGATTAGCAAGGGTGCCGACTGGCTCCATCCATAGCTCAGAAAATAGAAGATCTGGGCTCATGTACTATAGTTTTGAGTATAGTGGTCTTTCTCCAGCCCGTATGCTCTCACCTAGATCCTTCCAGTGCTAAAGCTTTTGCTTGATCTCCACCAACACATCTCATTTCTACAACACTCCATGGTAAGTCAACCAGCCATTTTCAGCTTGTATCTCCAAGTGAAATACAGTGTTGTTGTCCCAGGCCCTGCCAACTACACATGTCGAAATTCATTCATGCTAATATTCCTTGTATGAAATGGTATCGAACTTTTCAAGCCTGCCCACATCTGTGCAAAATACTAAATTGTCTAGAAATGACTTATAACACCATGTACATAGTTGCTATAGTGTATTGTTTAGAAAATGGTGATAAGAAGCCTGCAGAAGTCCAATATAGGCACTCTGAATCCTGTTTTTCTATCCCACTTGTTTTTTTTTTCCTTTGACCCATTCTATTAGGCAACAGACTGTTTTACAATTTTGTCTCTTCATTGCCTATAGTAGTGCCTGAAGCTAGTAACATTTCGCGAACATTTGTTTAGTGAACAGATCTTCTTATCAGTTTGAAAGTTGTTTTTGGTGGTCATACCTGATAAGTTAGATATAATGGTACATACCTATAGTCCCACCAGAGGCTGGTACTTGGGAAACTGTGGCAGGAGTTCAAAGACCACCCATATCAAAAACACATGAACAAGGAGAATCGATTTGAGTGTCTCATATACCTTATAACCTTCCTCCTAGTATGAGAAGTCCCTGTCGTAATTCCATGACATTGACAAATAGCTCTCATTTCCCACTGACAAGTAGATCTATTTTATACATAACTGAAATGTATTATGTGTGAGTTTGGCTTGCATTATGTATAATATACTTTTCCCCACATAACTCCTTACTGATCTGTGTTGTGCTTCCTCTGAGTTCTCCTAGCTGGTGCTAGTTTTGAGTGTATTTGTTATGATGAGCCTTGATGTGGTTTTCCCTTTAGCTCTGTTTCTTGTACCTTGGATTTGTTGAGTTTCTTGGATCTGGGGCTTTGTAGTTTTCCACAGTTTAGAAAAATTGGAGCTATTTCTGAAATATTTTTGTGCCCTTTCCCTCACCCTGTCTCTTAAGGGCCTTTTAATTACCTTCTAAAAACCTTTATTTGGTTGCTTAAAATTGCCCTTACCTTATTTATTGTTACTCTTTTCAGGATTTGGGTTTTGTTTTTCTCTATTAATTTTTATCATTTTTAATCATGTGTATATATATATGTGTCTGTGTGGGTATGTACATGTGAGTGCAGGTGTTAACAGAAGTCAGAAAAGGACACCAGAACCCCTGAAGCTGAGTTGTAAGTGCTTGTGAGCCACCTAATGTGGGTGCTGGGAGCCATCAGGTCCTTTGCAAGACAGTATTCACTCTTAACTGCATTTCCAGCCCCTCTTTTTAGGTTTGTTTGTTTTTAATTACTTTATCTACTTTTTTTTCATAGTTTCTCTAAGCTTTTCTTTCCCATCTGCTTCACTGTAAAATCCCATTCATTGTGTCTTTCCTCATTAAGTTTTTATCACCAGAAGTCTGATTTATATCTCCTTACATATCCTGTCTTTATTTATCCTAAAAATTATTTATTTATTTGTGTGTGTGTGTGTACACATGCGTGTGTGTGCACCTGCTGCATGGAGGCCAGAAGAGTGTTGGAAGTCCTCTTCTATCATCATCTCCATCTATTTCTTTGAGGCTGAGTCTTTTCCCTAAATTGGACACTCCATTTTCTTCTGCTGTGCTGGAAGCCAGAAAGTTCAGCAGTCTTATTTCTTCTCTCCTCAGAGTTAGGGTTACCCAGCTTGTTATGTGGGTGCTGGGATCTGAATTCTGGCCCTTAATAAGTGCTTCTAACCAAATGCGGAACATTTACACAATGGAGTACTACACAGCAGAAAAAAATAACAACAGCTTGAATTTTGCAGGAAAATGGATGGAGCTAGAAAACATTATTTTGAGTGAGGTAACCCAGACATAGAAAGACAATTATCACATGTACTCACTCATAGGTGGTTTTTAAACATAAAGCAAAGAAAACCAGCCTACAAACCACAATCCCAGAGAACTTAGACAACAATGAGGGCACTAAGAGAGGCTTACATAGACCTAATATACATGGGAAAGTATAAAAAGACAAGATCTCCTGAGTAAATTGGGAGAATTAGGGACTTTGGGGGAGGGGAGGGTCAGAGAGGGGAGCAGAGAAAATGTAGAGCTCAATAAATATCAATAAAGGAAAAAATTCCAAAAAATAAAAGTGCTTCTAACCACTGAGCTCCTATTTAACTGTTTTAAATAAATATTTTTGTTAATTCTTTGAAAATATCATGCAATGTATTTTGATAATCTTTACTCCCAACTTCCCCTTTTATCTTCTCTTAGATTCCCCCCACCTTTTTATCCACCCCTTAACTCCTTGTGTCCTCCACTTTTAGTTTAAGAATCCATCAACTCGGGCTGGAGAGATGGCTCAGAGGTTAAGAGAACTGACTGCTATTCTGGAGGTCCTGAGTTCAATTCCCAGCAACCACATGATGGCTCACACCCATAATAATGAGATCTGAGATCTGGTGCCCAGAACACTATATACATAATAAATAAATTAAAAAATAAATTGAAAATAAAATAAAACTAAACCTTAAAAAATGGTTAGGATAATACTTTAGGAAAAAAAAAAAAAGAATCCATCAACTCCACTTTGCATTGTTCATGTACTTCTTAGTGTGAGGCCATCCACTGGGGTGTGGCAAATCCAACAGGCTCTGTGCTCTTAAAGAAAACAGATTGTCCTTCCTTCAGAAGCCGTCAACTGTCTATAGGTCCTCAGCTAGGCCGGGCTTATGAACCTCTTTCCACTTCTCACTGGGATGCTAACTGCTCTGATCGTCTGGAGTTCTCATCGCAGCAGTTCATGTTGCTTCACTCTTTGACTCATGGTTCTGTCCCTTGTTCTGAAGTGGACCCTGGACTTTGGGAAGGGTACGTAACATAGATGTCCCATTTGTGCCTGAACTTCGTTTTTAAATGAAGTTGCAATTAATAACTGATTTAATATACTTTCCTAAATTTACGAAATTATATATATACATACATACATACACACACTAAAATTTTCTCAATATTAGGTTTTTGGCTAATTGATTATGTTTATTTTTGTTATTGATCGAGTTTTCCTGTTTCCTTGCCTGTTTGCTAGTCTTAGACTGGATGCCTGACATTTTTAGCTTTTCTGTTGAGTGCTGGGTATTTTTTATTCTGTTGTCTTCAGCCATCTAATGGGATCTGGTGCTGTTACATGAAGCCAGCTGCTCTTCCTGGTCTTGCTTTTACAGTGTGTCAGATGGGTTGCTGTGGTACCTGAACTGCAGTTCATTATTCTCTTCTCCTAGAGGAAGGCAGACCTAACTGAGTATTTTACCCAGTGCTTGTCTGCTGGTGAGAGTAAGACTGTTCCCAGCCTGTGTGAGTGTCTAGTGCTGCTTCTTCAGTTCTTCTGATGATTGTTTCTCAGGCCTTGGCTTTGGGAGCTTCCTTATTTCTTTGGAGTCCTCCCTCCCAAGATCTTCAGAGATGTCTGGATGACTTGTCTTCTTGGTACCATATCCTGTGAGATGCACTGTTCTTGGGCTCTTTGGACTCACTACCCCATCCAGCTTGGCTTCTGTCCCCTTGTTGTATTACAGCCTGGGAATAGTCTTAAGATCCTTATCTAGGAACATCCTTTCACGATCACTGATATTTATGGCCTAATGTCCTGTGTCTGAGGAATGTGGTGTCAAAGCTGGAGTCTTTAAAATACATTTTGGGTCATTTCAGGTGGAGAAGGGTAAATGCAGAAATGGAAATCTCTCAATATTACTTTGTGATGTCTGTGATCTGGTTCCTTACAACTGTGGAGCTCTCAGAAGGCCAGCAATTGCATTCATTATATTTGTAGCACCTAGTATCGTTTCAGTGGTGCACTGAGTATTGTGTGCAGGCTGCAGCGTGTCTCATTGGCAGTGACTCTCACAGTGCCTTAAGCATTCTGTCCAGCTGATTAAATTCAGGGCTCTACAAATGCAAGGCTTTTGACTCCTTTGTACATTTCTCAGTGCCTGCCCTGAAAATAGAATGGATATAGATACTTGATTAGTTACTGAATGAGTGACAGATTTGGTGAATAAATGTACAAGAAAGCAATTTTAATATAATTGTAGATACAAGAGATTGATTTAAAATACTACTCTGATTATCTTTCTCTGACATTTATACAATTTATATGGAGATTATCTTGTTCCCAGTTGACAACAGTAATAGGTCACCTGTGAGTCACTTAATGCTGTACTCTTCCTTTCAGTGTGTTGAAGAGGTCCTTGGATACCTGAAATCCTGCTTTAGTCGAGAACCGATGATGGCAACTGTCTGTGTTCAGCAGGTGAGTGTCGTTTCCTGTCCTTTGGGATTTGGGCTAACTCTTCCAGGTGAAGCAACAAAACTTAATTCATTTTTAGAAGCTGATGCTTATTGTGTGGTGTTAGGAAGGGTTGGGTGTCACTTGCTGTCTGTCACTCCTGCTTACTCTATGATTGGGACTGTGAGGGGACAGAGGCATCAAAGCAGCACTGGTCCTCACTGCTTTGCCTTTGTTTTCTACCCCATCCCAGTGTCCCTGTATCTAAAATGTTCATTTTACTTAGAATTATAAGAGACTCTCAGGCACAGTGGCACCACATGGTGGGACTCTTCTGATGTACAGGGATTCACACCAAAGCGTTCCATCATATATTCCTGCTGGGTTTGCTACTGGGAAAGGAAAGTCTTAAAGGGTGTTTACTTTGTTTTTATTTTGTTTTCCTTTCTTCATTTTATTAGTGGGACTGAGGATTGAATCTGGTTTTTTATATTCCAGGAAAGTACTCTGTCACTGAGATCTTACTAAGTTGCCCAGGCTCACCTGGAACTTGCAACTTACCATTTCAGTCATGTCCATCCTAACGTCTGTCCATCAGCTGGGATTACAGATAGCCCTGTTCTGCTCATCTTCATAAATCTATATTAAGTAAAATATTGTTGTTTCAATTTTTTCATTCTAGCTATTGAAGACTCTCTTTGGGACAAACTTGGCCTCACAATTTGATGGCTTGGCTTCCAACCCCAGCAACTCTCAGTGCCGAGCACAGCGTCTTGGTTCTTCCAGTGTGAGGCCAGGCTTATATCACTACTGCTTCATGGCACCGTACACGTACTTCACGCAGGCCTTGGCTGATGCCAGCCTGAGGAACATGGTGCAGGCGGAGCAGGAGCATGATGCCTCGGGGTAATAGTTATGGTGCAAATCTGTCATTGATGACACAGAGATGAGTAATGTATAGCCCTGCCTTGAAGGCTACTGGCTGAGCTATGTTGTAGTCTGCCATCTGGAGGTGGCAGGCTGGAGAGAAGGAACCCAAGCTGGCTGCTTGTGAAGCATGATTTCTAACTTCCAAATCCTGCCCTGGACTAGAAGTGGATCACGCAGTGTCCTCACCTATTGAAAGCATTTGGTACTTGAAAGTGCTCGTGAATGACGGACATTCTTTATAGTAAGGTGCCATGTGTCAGTGGTGGTTTGTTCTATGACACAAATGGTATAGTGGTACTAGTGTTTAGAGGTATTGAAGGTCACAGAAAAGTCTGGGGTGTGTTATTTTTTATTTCTACATAAATTTATTTTAATCTTTTTTATGCCAGGAACGTGGAAGTCCCGCCCACCCTTCCTTCTTTCTTTCAGGGCCTCATATGCTGGCCATGTATTTTACCACTGAGCCCCATTATAGCCCTAATTTGAGATACTATTCTGTGTAATAGTGATAGTAGAATCCTTACGTTTCTTTTTATGGTGATCAGACAATGTTGGAATCAAGGAAATACTCCTATTCTGGGCTTTATCTTGATGCTTATGTGTGTACCCATAGTTCCTGTTTTGCTGTCTTTTCGAACATTTTATGACATGGGTATCTCTCTATGTTGCTTAGGCTGATGTTGAACTAGTGGGCTCCATCAGTCTTCCCCCAAGAAAACCAAGTGATATATGTAAATTACTTATCTTCCAGACAGCTCTCACCTTTCTCTTAAGCCCTCTTAGAGAGTAGATTGGGGAGTGAGTTTCCTGTAACAGCAAATATGGGTTTGCATTGCTTCTGCCGGTACAGCATAGGTGCTGCACATCTGCACTCAGATGAGTCCTGTTATCTCCAGCGCATTCAGCCCTTATACCCAATGTCCTTTCTAAGTCTCATTTTGACATGTTCTGATTTTTTGAACATGAAGTTGAACTGATGGATGGCTGAGTATAGAAGAGATTATTAAAAGGTATTTGTTGTTTCTGCTTTTGGTTATTTTGCAGGTGGTTTGATGTACTCCAGAAAGTATCTGCCCAACTGAAGACGAACCTCACAAGCGTCACAAAGAACCGTGCAGATAAGGTGAATGGCACTGCACAGGGATGCAAATGGAGCTCAGCACTTTCTAGATTGGTTGCCAGAAGCTTTTAATTGCAACCATGGTTTCTTTCATTTTTTTCCCTATAGAATGCTATTCACAATCACATTAGATTATTTGAGCCTCTTGTTATAAAAGCCCTGAAGCAGTACACCACGACGACATCTGTACAGTTGCAGAAGCAGGTTTTGGATTTGCTTGCACAACTGGTTCAGCTACGTGTCAATTACTGTCTGCTGGATTCGGATCAGGTTTGTCTCTCTGTCTGATAGTCAGCATACCTAGCTGAATACAAATTACCCTAAAAAGATGCTGTCCCAAGTCTGTACCAGTTGGGTTAGGCTTTAGAAATTTCCGTATGTTTTCCACATCTGTATACCTACTCACAACTCCAAAACAAGGTTGTTGTTGTTGTTGTTGTTTTAATTTAAGATATAATTTAAGATTTATTCTGGTAGGATGGCATTTATGCAAGATTGGTATTTCTTAAAAACTGGTGATCTTTAGTTAGTGCTGGTGGTGCTTGTCTTTAATCCCAGCACTTGGGAAGAAGAGGCAGGTGGATCTCTGAGTTCAAGGCCAGCTGGTCTACAGAGTGAGTTACAGGATAGCCAGGGCTATACAGAGAAACCCTGTCTCAGAAAACATTAAATAAAAATAAAAATGGGTTATTATTTTAATCAGAGAAGCTTTCTTTTTCAGTGGGCAGTGGTCAAATAATTAAGTGGTTGTTGAGTGCTCAGCCCTAAATGGGACATCTATTTCAAGCCTATTCTCCCCTCTAAAGCTCAGGGAACACTGTAGAGTGAGTAGGGTAGGGAGTAGAAGGAGGGAGGATGCTGTGAAGTGCTGTCTCTGGACATGACAGAGCTGCTGAGGTAACGAACTCACAGCAGCTATGATCACCTGCACAAGATCACACCAGTCAACACCCCAGCATGACTGGGACTGGGGCTCAGAGACCTACCCTAGCTGAAAAGCTATTGGCGGTTGATGGTTGCAGGTGGAGGGGTTGCCATTTTTCTTAGTGGTAGGGTGGCACTAGTTATACTCAGTGTACCATCATGCCTTGCCCACCAGTCATAGTTACTACACAAATTCTATTCAGGGAAACCTTATTTCCATGCCTTTTCTGAGAAGAAATTGTCTTTAGGTTGTTAAAAATTGACCATCATTTTTGTGCTATGATTTCTGTGTGAGTTACAAGGATGTGCCAGTTGGGGAGAATCTTTGGCCCTCATAGACTCATGGTCATATCATAATACCAAGTGCACTTTGTTCAACTTCAAAAGCCCCCATAGTCTACATCTCAACACTGTTTAAAAGTTCAAAATCCTGTTTGAGACCAAAGGCAATTTCTTCTATATCACCCTTTGATTTGTAAAATCAAAAGCAAATTACATACTTCTTATCTACTGTGCTGTAGAATATACATTCCCATTCCAAATTTAGGAATGAGGACACAGGAAATACTGAACCAAAGTAATACCAAAACCCAGTAGGGCAAACATCAAAACCTGTAGCTCTATGTCCTCTTCTCTCCTTGAGTTTTTAAGAGCTTAGATGGCTCAGCCCCTTGAACTTTGCTGTTATCACATACATTTCTCTCTTTCTCGGGTTCTTTCACTCCGTATATGTAGCTCTTTGCAGATAGCACAGGCTCCAACATCTGCAACATCTTGGTGTCTCCACACTCCAGCTTTTAACTTTCATAACTTCATGAATGGCCTCTTGGGGCCTTCTTGCAAAGACTCCTCTTTCTCATGGTTGCCTGGCTTTGGCAGCTGTCTGAAACCACAGAAGAATCTATGATCCTCTCACTATTGGATTTTTCATGCCTCCAAAGCCAATTCCACGTGGAAAACTCTGCCAACTTTGGCCAACAGTTTGGTATGGACTTCTGTACCTTTGACCACACTAGCAACAACGTTCTTGTTTGAAACAATTGCTTTCTAGGAGCCAGCAACACCCAGTGGTCTCCTTTCACAAGTTAGAAACTTAGCTGGATGAGGTGTTGCCCTCACCCTTCTCATTGTTACAATGCAGATCAGGAAGCCTCTTCTTAATGGCACTAATCTCTTTAGCAATTACAGCTTCTCTTTCAGCGCACATATGTGGTACGGAGCAATGTTAAGCTTGCTAGTGCTTTTTCCTCTCCAAACTGTACATTTTTACTTCTGCCCCATTGGGTTTTTTTCACTCTAGACGTGCGTAAGAGTTATCCGTAATAACCAGCCCATAGACTCAATGTTATGCTATCTTTGAAATTTCCTCCATCAAAGAAGTTAGTCCATTACTTTTTAATTTAGACTCAACCAACTTCTTAGGACATGAGCAAAAAACTGGCAGATACTTTACTAAAATATCTCAATAATGACCTCAAGTCTTTTGGGTAATAAAGATCTTGTTTCTTTCTGAAACCTCAAGAGCCAGGCATTATTCTCAACATTCTGCATTATTCTTGCCACTACTAGAACTACTACTAGTTCTACTAGAACTGCCCATTAAGCTCTGCTTACCTATTCCAGAGTTCCAAAGTCTTTCCACATTCCTCCAAAAAACAACAGTGGGGTTCTTTACAATACCTCACTTTCGTAGGAAGTTCTGAAGTAGTTACTTTTTACTGCTTTAATATAAAATACAGACCAAAAAAATATATGAAAGAAAACTTATTTTGCCTTATGGTTTTAGAGGGATTAGAGTCAGTCCATCATGAGGACTGGAGAGATGGCCCAGCAGTTAAGGGAATTTGCTGCTCTTCTAAAAGACCCAGATTTGTTTTCCTGGCACCCACATGGCAGGAACTCTTTTGTAACTCCAGTTCTGGGGAATCTGACACCTTCTGTCTTCTTTAGGCAAAACCTTAACACATAATATCCAAAATAAAAAAGGCCATCATGGCAGGGAAGCGTGGCCACAGACATCTGGAGCAGGAAGTTGAAAGCTCACATCTCCATCCACATTCAAGAAGCAAAGAGAATGAACTAGAAGTAGGATGAAGCAGTAAACTTTCAAAACCTGTACCCAGTGACATACTTTCTTCAGCAGGGCTTTACCTCCCAGGCACTATCAGCAGGGGACTGTTTATATCCGAGCCTATGAAGGAAATTCCTTATTCAAACCCATACCCTGATAACCTTCTACAGTTGTCCTCTATGTGGACTGTGGAGAAACAGGCTTGGGGCTGGACCTGGAGGATAGATAGGATTGCAGTCTCCAGAACACTGATGGATGCATCTTAGGTGGAACACCTGTAAGACTGCAGCCTACCTCTCTTCTCACTTTCCTACTTCCTGCTCAGCAGAGATGAAAATTGTCTTCATTTGAGCTATCCATCATAGATAGAAAATTAATTCACTATTAGATATGTCAGGTAGACTTGGCTGTCTTACCATATAATTTCTATCTCGAGTGTTTCCTCTAAAACAGAAAGGTATTTTTTTCCTTGCTAAAATTGCTGCCTGTTACTTGACATTGAAAACGCTCAGGACTTCCAGATTTTTGTGTGTTGTGCCCATGTCTGAATGTATGTCCTTCATTCTAGGCCCATACCCATTCTAGCCTCATACCAGCAGAGCTTTTCTACCCAACCACTGATGATAGTCTTTTTCTTACCATGAACTCTGGCTTCCTGTTTGTTCTAGTGACTTTCATCAGTGGGTCCTATAGAGGGATAAATGCAGAAAACTGAAGCACAAACTCAGTTCAGATACTGATTTACCAAGTATCTACTGAATGTCTATGCATGCCCCAGAACTACAAAGCAATGGGTATAAGTTTTGTTGTTCATCTGTGGGAGTTTCTTCTAGGGTGATGAAATCTCACAGAAAACGAGAATCACATAGACCGGTTCTTCAGCGCAGGTACTGTCTCTGTTCCTAGGGTTGGCTTTTCCTCCTGGCTCCTCTTAGTCTGTCACAGACAGCATCTAGGCATTGGGCACTGCAGGACTCATGCTGTTAGATCACCACTCTTTGGAAGCAGTCTTCAGATGTGATTATACGTAATAGCTGGAACTTATTATTTTCCCAATGAGGATTCATCTCTGTATTTAGTCACTCCGTTTTGTGAGACAGAGTCCTATCATGTAGCCTAGACTGACCTCAAACTTTGATCTGCTGGCCTTAGTTTCCCTTTTGCTGGGATTATAGGCCTCTACCTACCTGTCTGTCCTGACCAGTTCCTGAAGTCCTGTCTGGAGGTGTTCTGCAGCTCCCTGACTTCAGAGTAGCTTTGAGAAAGTTATAAACAAACTAATCCTACTGTGTATGTGCTTGCAATTAGTTCACAGATCAGTAGAAAAAAAGATACCTGTGACTGATGGCAGCTTTTCTTTCCCTGATGTAGGTGTTCATCGGTTTTGTGCTGAAGCAGTTTGAGTACATTGAAGTGGGCCAGTTCAGGTACTGCTGTTTAGTTATTCAGTTGTTGTCCTTGTTATCTAACGCGTGTAACCGTATAGTCACAGGCTCTTCGAGTGCTGCTGGTTTCCAGTGGAAGTCTGATTTGCATGTTTTCCACTCTTACTCCGCTGAACACTTGCTGAAAACCTTTCTCAAAATGTGCTTAGAAACAGTTGTGCACTTGTTCATTAGTATGTTCTCATTTAACATTCAGAGTGTATGTTTATGGTGACAGGTCACTAAGTGGCATCTTCTTACCCAGTGGAACCCTGTTCCCTAACTTTAGAGGGAACAATTTTAGGCCATGGTTTAGTAAAGGAAGTGATTATAAACTTTAGTTATATTAACTGTAGTTTTCCTTGCTAGACATTAAAGCTTTAGTAATCTAGCAGTTCATGTAACAGATTTGTAATTTTTGAAAATTAAAGTTCTCAATAAGTAGCTTGTAAGGCACAGCCCTGGAGAGTGTTGTGAGAGTCCCCAGGATTTAGGGCCCCGGGTCTTGTTCTGATTATGACACCCTGACTCTGTTGTTTTCATCAGGGAACATTTTCCCTTGGTGTCTGAATTTCTTTAAGAGAGCAAAGAAAATGAAGTGCTAGGACGATCTTACTTGCTGGCATTCAGTGTTTAAGGTGCCTCTCCTGCTGCAGCTTCACTGTCCTAACCATTAGACTGTCCCCTTGAGCAGAGGCAGGAAACCCAATGGTGTGGGTGGGATTAAACGAGGTGGTACAGTCTGCTTTACCCTAGTACTTTCTCCTGAGGTTGAATCTTGACCTATGTTATGCTGTGTATGCATATCACTTATCTTAGTTTTTAAAAAGAAATGTCTAAATGGGTGTTTTTATTTCTAGGGAATCAGAGGCAATTATTCCAAATATATTTTTCTTCCTGGTTTTACTGTCTTATGAGCGCTACCATTCAAAACAGATCATTGGAATTCCTAAAATCATCCAGCTATGTGATGGCATCATGGCCAGTGGAAGGAAGGCTGTTACACATGGTAATGGGATACATGTTTACTTTTTGTCCTTGGTCTCACCTCTACCCACTTTTAACTGAACCACAACTCTGCATTGCTTATGCTGTCTGTGTCCATGTATGGGGGCTTGTGGCTGCATGCACATAGGTTAGTGATGTTTGAGAAGGGGAAAAAAAGCACATTACTTATTCACAAAAATTTGTAAACTACTTGGGGGAGGTAAAAATCGTGAAATATATAAAAAAGTGAACATATAAAAATAGTGACATGATTAAGATACAGGTAGATTCTGATAAATATCTCTGTTTATGAAACAAAATTTTAATTTTGTCATTTGTATTTGCTTTGTTCTTTTTCAGAGGGAGGGCATAGGCTCAAATCTGGGGCCTTACATGAGCAAAGTACTTTAATTGTGATCACACTCCTAGACTTAGAAGAATTTTAAATCTAGCTTGTCATAAATCAAATCAAATTTTGACTTTTTTTTTTTTTGATACAAGTTCTCATGTATCCCATGCTCACTTGAACTCACTATGAAACCCAAGATGACCTAGAACTCCTGATTATTCTTCTACCTCCTGAGTGCTGGGATTATAGGCATGATTACTATTCCCGGTTTGTAAGGTGTAGGGATTGAACCCAGGACTTCGTGCATGCTATTCAAAACTTTCTACAAATGACCTGCATTCGCAACTCATTCTGAATCCTTCCTTCCTTCCTTCCTTCCTTCCTTCCTTCCTTCCTTCCTTCCTTCCTTCCTTCCTTCCTTCCTTTTTTTTGTTCTTTTGAGACAGGGTTTCTCTATGTAACAGCCCTGGCTGTCCTGGAACTCACTCTGTAGATCAGGGTGGCTTTGAACTCACAAAGTTCTGCCTACCTCGGCCTCCTAAGTGATGGAACTAAAGGTGTATGCCACCAAACTTAGCTATAAATTCTGATTTCTTTTTTTACTGGTTTTGGTGTTGTAGTTGGACATTTCCTTGGGGAAAACAAAACCTTGGGGTTTTCTGTTTTGCCACATTATATTTTAGAAGATAAGCCATTCAATGTTTAATGTACCACGCTTTAAATTTTATGTCCATCTATATCTTATAAGCATGCTGCATGAAAGTAAAAGGCTAATCAATTAAAACTATGGGGAAGCTAAAGCTTTCTTTGCACATTGGTTTTTAACCCCCGCACTTCAAGTTGATGCCATGGCTGCCTGATTTATTTTGCTGAAGCTTAAGTGTGAACCATAGCCAATGGTTAGCTACTTAGCTTTCCCCCTTTAGC
This sequence comes from Dicrostonyx torquatus, assembly GCA_028555095.1. Lineage (NCBI taxonomy): Eukaryota > Metazoa > Chordata > Mammalia > Rodentia > Cricetidae > Dicrostonyx > Dicrostonyx torquatus. Next base: position 192,626 of record JAQHUG010000349.1, on the reverse strand, counting down.
TGATAATATAGGTGTGGTGTGTATTTTAAGAATGTTCTGTAGCTGTATGATGGTGTATGCCTCTGTTAATGGCCTTCATGAGGTGGAGGCAGGATGACCATGAGTTGCAGCCAGCCTGGGCTGTTCAGCCAGGTCCTGACTTGTACATCAGCAGCAATGACCAAAAGGAATGTGTTGTGATTCTTCCTTAGAACTTTTAACTCCAGTCTTCCAGCCTTCCCCTGTTGGATTCTCCCTACTCCTTTGCTAAGAGTTTAGAGCAGTGCGTCTCAACCTTCTGAGTAACCTTTAATACAGTTCTTCATGTTGTGGTGACCCCTAACCATAAAATTATTTTAGTTACTACTTCATAACTGTAATGTTGCTGTTGATATGAATTGTAATGATATGCAGGATATTTAATCAGCAACCCCTATGAAAGGACCATTCAACGCCCCCCTCCAAGAGGTTGAGACCCACAGGTTGAGAACTGCTGGTCTAGAAGCTTCTGAGCTTTGGTATAGATGCATTCTAAGGACTTTGCAGACTCCACCTAACCTCTACAGGGGAGCCTAAACTGACCAGAGGCATTGACCAGCCCTTTCAGACTTCATAAACTATCAACTTTGCCTCTCATGCTCCATCCGAGCACAGACCGTGAAATGATGATAGATGGTTTAGTTGATTACAGTCAAATAACACAGACTAAAGCAGGAGAGATGGCTCAGTGGTTAGGAGTACTGGTTTCTCTTTCAAAGGACTTGGGTTCAGTTCCAAGCACCCATATGGTGACTTACAATGTCCAGTTCTAGGGATCAGATACCTTCTTCTGGCTTCTGAGGACACTTGTATGTTGAAAAAAATTAATAAAGTAAAAATTAGGAACTAGAGAGATGACTCAGCAGTTAAGAGTACTGGCTACTCTTGGGATTAGTTTCAAGTACCCACATAGTGGTTCACAACAATCTGTAAGTCCAATTCCAGGAGATCACACACTCTGTTCTCGCTTTCTCAAGGCACTGAATACATGTGGTACACAAACATACATTCAGGTGGAACACCAATACACATAAAAAAAATACATGGACGTAAGGTTTCCTGGACTTGTAGTGTCATTGCACTGAGAATTAGTGGCAGTCAACTATTTTATTTCATGCTAGGATGCTTGTTCATCTGGAGGAAGTTCAGTAAGCAAGGAAAAGCAAGGATGTTACATGGCACTGGGGGTCAGGATATGTATATATTTTTACCATAGACCACCAGATGTGTGTGTATACAGAGTGTATGTTTGCATGTATATGTGTACATGCGTATTCATATTACTAAGTATTTGTGCATATGTCACAGATGGTCAGGGTGTTTGTGTTACCAAAATCTAGAATGTATGTATGCATTTCAGTAGGTATTGGTGTGCTGTGTACCAATTAAAGTCATTTCTATTATCGTTGTTTTCCTATGTGATACTGTTAAACCAATTAATTTTGTTTGGCTCCTATTTTGGACAAAGATAAGTAAGACCTGAAAAAAAAAATCTTGATTTAATGAGTCAGTTTTTAACTTAAACAGTATAATAAAATCTAATACCTTGACTTATAATGTATTATGTAACTGTAGTGATATTTCATTTGTATTTAGATAAATAAAGTTTGCCTGAAGTTCAGAGAGTGAAACAGCTGCACTGGTCAGCCTTACAGACCAGGCAGCGGTGACACACACCTTTAATCACAGTAGCTACACTAGTTTGCCATAGAAACTGGGCAGTAGTGGTGCATACCTTTAATCCCAGCACTAGAGAGGAATATAGAGAGGAGACAGCTCTCACTCACAGTCACATTCTGAAGGCAGGATCGTCATTTCGGACTGAGGTAAAAGTAAGAGTCAGTGACTGGCTGTTTTGCTTTGTTTTGTTTTGTTTTGGTTGGTTTGCTTTAGTTGGGTTTTTTGAGACAGAGTTTCTCTGTAGCTTTGGAGCCTGTCCTGTCTCTTCTAGATTAGGCTGGCCTTGAACTTACAGAGATCTGCCTGCCTCTCTCCTAACTGCTGGGATTAAAGGCATGTACCACCACCATCTGACACTGTTTTGCTTTTCTGGCCTTCAGATTGAGCTCCAATTTCTGTCTCTGGGTTTTTATTAATTGTGCTACATGTAACCACCATATTTATCATCTTTTTAAGTAAATTAGGTAGTTTATGCATAAAGTAGAGAGGTTACTGTTTTGGTTATTTGGAATGTTTTCTTATTTTAAAATTGACTTTGATTTCAGTCACTTTTTGTCAGAAGTGACGCTGCATTTGATATTAAATCTATGGTCTTTATTGTTATTAGAAGCCTTCACAAGTTGCTAGTCAGTGTTGAGAGTAAGAACCATAACCTCTTACAATAGCATGATCATGATTCCAAATACACTTTTTAACAATCCTGATCAGTCCACTCTGTAAGCCAAGTACCAGCTAAAGTTTCCTTTGTTTCCTAAAAGTACTTTGAAATTCTTGATAGTTGTCTCCTAAGTGTCATTTTTTTTCTACGTGGCCTTATTTGCTCACTCTTTTGTGCCCACAGCCATACCTGCTCTACAGCCCATTGTCCATGACCTGTTTGTGTTAAGAGGAACAAACAAAGCTGATGCAGGGAAAGAACTTGAAACCCAGAAGGAGGTGGTGGTGTCGATGCTTTTAAGGCTCATCCAGTACCATCAGGTAAGAGGAAGGTACAGTGATAGCCACATCATCAGCATGGATAAGCATGCTGTTTCCATGAGGTCCTGTGTGTGGTGAAAAGTCTCGGGAGCATTGGGTTCTCTGGGACTTAAATGGTAGTGAGCCAGCCGATGGTAGCACACGCCTTTAATCTCAGCCCTTGGCAGGCAGAGGCAGGTGGATCTCTGTGAGTTCAAGGTCAGCCTGGACTACAAAACAAACGCCAAAGCTACACAGAAAAACCCTGTCTCAAAAAACAAAAACAAAAACCAAAAAAAGTAAATGGCAGTGAAAGAAGAAAATGCACTAGGTACTAAATGTAACAGAGGCTGTTTATTCTCAAACATGGTTCAAGCATTGACAGTGTTGATCTAAACCATTGACTTTTTTAAAATACTAGAAATTTCAAATCTGAAATAAAATAGGTATTTACTTCTTGAAACAGTCACATTTTTTTCATTTGTACTCATTTCTAGTTTTGTTTCCCCTAAGCTGGAACAGGGATTTTAAATGCTATGAGTCAATCCATGTGTGGAAATGTAGTTTTCTTAATTTTTGTCCCTTTTAAACTTGTACTCTTGCCTGTCCCTCTCTATTTTGTTAGTTCCTTTCAGCTGCCTTTCTCTGAATCCTCATAAAAAACCACAAGTCTTTCTCATAGAAACAGCACTTTCTTTGTTACATTTTGATCAATCGTTGTAATATTTAACTAAATGTTTAATGCCTAGTTAAGTCACATGATTACAATAAAAAATACAAGAGGCATAAAGTAATTTGAGAGTAAGCAGATGACCCTGGCAAGCATGGCAGGGCTGGTAGTGCCTTGGGGAAGAGTATACCACTTGTGCATACACAGTCAGGGTCTCAGTATGCCTCATGGAGAGTCTTGTGTAGCATGAGCACTGCGCTTGGACCTTGAGGAAAGGCAGCTTTGGGGATGCAGTTGGATTAGGCTTTATGTTGTCCCTGAGGTGGTGTGCATCTTTTATAGCAGCCACATTTTATAACTCAGGGATTAGCAGATTCTTTTCTGTAAACCATAAACTAATCAGCATTGCAAGCTTTGTGGCCTTCCCAATCTGTAGTGCCTCGAAAGTGGACACAGACAGTCTGTGTGCAGATGGCATGACTGTGTTCCAATAAGACTTTCTCTACAAAATGGGCAGTGGACCAGGTGTCTCTGTTACAAACTTTCCAGGTCATAGATACATCTATTTTGAATGACCAAAATGACTACCAATAAACTCATGCTCAGCTTTGTATGACTGTTGTGAGGGCTAATCGAAAATAGATTGCTTTTGCAACGAGCACTGAGGTGGATTTAAAGTACATAGGAATATAAGATATCCATCCCATAGAGTGTTTATTCAAGGCTATCTTTGAGTTTTGCAGATTAATGTAAGTCTGATTTTCACTTGATCTCTTTCTTTATGAAATGTTATAATGCCATAGAAATAATACTGATTACTATGAGTCTTCCTGAGCCTAGCATGGCTCACCCATGTCCTTGGAGCTTACTACATCTGTCCTTGTGTTTTTTTTTTTTTTTTGGTTTTTCGAGACAGGTTTCTCTGTGGCTTTGGAGCCTGCGCTGGAACTAGCTCTTGTAGACCAGGCTGGTCTCAAACTCACAAAGATCCGCCTTCTCTGCCTCCCGAGTGCTGGGATTAAAGGCGAGCGCCACCACCGCCCGGCTTGTCCTTGTGTATTTGGGATTTTTTTGTTTTTAGTTTAGTTTTGTTTGTTTGTTTTGGTCTGCTTCACATTCACATGTCACAGGGTATAGATTATGAGACTTCCTCAGTCTTCATTGGGAATTAAATATCTCTTTGAACCAGAGAGTTACCCAGCTAAGCTGGGACCAATGTGGGACATGGCAAAGTAGAGATCCTGGATCAGGAAGTACTCTGATCCCACCCATTCTTGCAGGTGCTGGAGATGTTTATCCTTGTTCTGCAGCAATGCCACAAAGAGAATGAGGACAAGTGGAAGCGGCTATCTCGGCAGGTTGCGGACATCATCCTGCCCATGTTAGCCAAGCAGCAGGTTTGTCACCATGGTCTTGGTTTGTCATCATGTGTAATTTATTTCAGAATGGACTGAGATGCTTATGAAGGTTGGGTTGTGATCATTATATCCTGACAGGTTCTTGCTTTGAAAATTGTTCTGATTGCTGGTCATGGGGCAAGTAGCTTCTTTTATTCCCATTATCCTTTGAGGTTTTAATTACCTTCTCAATTATAAGTGGAGGAATTAAGGTCAGAAAGGGAATTGAGGTTTTCCATCCTCAGAGTTTGAGGGTGCAGGGTCTGCAATTGGTTGGCCCAATTCTGACTTAAAAACTGAGTCCTTTCAACTGAGTCCTTTCTTATTTTATCCTGACTCCTTTATTCTAGTCAGTTAGGTATTTTATTTGATCTTTAGCTTCATGATTTTCCATTTGTTTGTTTTTCTTACTACTTACACAGTAACCTAGCAGTTATTCATCACTTGCTCAGAATTTCTGTAATGAAATAACATTACTAGTTAATTCAGAAAATGCAATGGTCTGGCTGTTCCACATCTTGTGGAAACAAACAGCCTTGGCTCCTGGACCATGTGTGCCTTAAAGCACAGAAGTCTGTGTGACTTCTACCATAGCACCATTACAAAAGAAGATAGAGAACAGACAGAGCTGGCTAGAGACAGTTCTACCAGAAAACCTGAGAAGCTGCCCAGTGAACCTCTGGCCGTGCTTTGAATGAAACCCCCTGTTATATGGCAAGGCTCTGCTTTTGAAATAGGTTCCATAGGAGGCCATGGTTCTCCTCATTTCATAAACACTTGTAGGCATACTGTATCAGTAGTTACTGTCTTCATGTGCTAGGTAGTATTGCAGGGATAGATAGAAAATACTTGACTGAACAAAATATGTTGAAAAAGCAGTGTTCTCCCACCTTAGATTCAAGCTTTCATTGAGACAGACAATGAATAATAAGGCAGATAACAAAGGAATACATTATCAAAGCATATAAAATATCAGGACAGTAGTTATCTGTGGAAAAGAGAGAGTGTCAGGATAGGAGGATGCATTCATTGTTCAATCAGTGACAAAAAAAAAAAAAAAGCCTTGCGGGGCTGGAGAGATGGCTCAGTGGTTAAGAGTACTGACTGCTCTTCCAGAGGACCCGGGTTCAATTCCCAGCACCCACATGGCAGCTCACAACTGTCTGAAGATCCAGTTGCAGGGGATCCGACACCTTCACACCAATGCGCATAAAATAAAGTTAAATAAACCATAAAAGTATTTAAAAAAAAAAAGCGTTGCATAGCAGGTGACATTTGAGTAAACATGGAGGAAGGAACAGAACAATTCTAGCAGATACCTTCAAAAGAGAGTTTCAGGCAGAGCAGAGAGCAATGCACAGACCCTGAGATTATAGCATTCCAGTTGGAAAGGGAAGGATGTGAGAGCTGGCATGGAGACTGTCTTGAAGCTTTACTGGCACTATTGCTGAAGTAGAGTGGAGCTGATACACTGTTCTGAAAATAGGATTACCTCTGAAAGTAAAATGCTTTTAACTTTTAGCTGCAAGGACATGATAGGGATGGTGGTGATTGTGTGCCCTCGAGGTGCAGGAATGATGTGTGTGAAGCTGGCATTTCAGCTGGGTTCCACAGACATGCTTAATTCCACAGATGCACATTGATTCTCACGAAGCCCTTGGAGTATTAAATACCTTGTTTGAGATTTTGGCTCCTTCCTCACTACGTCCCGTGGATATGCTTTTGCGGAGTATGTTCATCACTCCAAGCACAATGGTGAGTCTCCCTAGACACTGCTGATGCACTGGAGGGCAGGTTCTGGCCCAGATCTGCCACAGCTGGTGAGTGGAAGAATTTACATTTTTCCAATTCTCCGCCTGAGCCTGAGCCTGCTTCTATAGGACCACACCTGGAACCAATGCTGTAGGGACTTTTTGGTGAAGTAGTAAATTGGGGGTAATTTTCTTCCTTGGAATTAACAACAAGTGGAAGTTTAATCATTTTTCCTTAGCTTTAGCATTTTTTTTTTCTTTTCTTTTCTTTTTTAGGCCTCTGTAAGCACTGTGCAGCTGTGGATATCTGGAATCCTAGCCATTCTGAGGGTTCTCATTTCCCAGTCAACCGAAGATATTGTTCTTTCTCGTATCCAGGAACTCTCCTTCTCTCCATATTTAATCTCCTGTCCAGTAATTAGCAGATTAAGGGAGGGAGACAATAATTCAACATTAGGAGAATGCAGTGAAGGGAAACAAACAAAGAATTTGCCAGAAGAAACATTCTCAAGGTATACTTTCTTTCTGAAATGTAAATTGACCTAAGACTTTTGGCTGATCCCGTGGTGTCTCAGCAGCAGCAGCCAACAATATTTGCTGGTCTTCCTTTGGGTCTTCTTTGTTTTAGGTTTATTTCATTTTATTAAATATATATGAGTATTTTGCCTATGTGTAAGTTTACTGAGTGCACATGACTCCAGAAGAGGGCATTGAATCCCCTGGAACTGGAGTTTCAGACAGTTGAAACCTGCCGTGTAGGTTCTAGGCCCTCTGCCAGAGGGTCTCTTGAATCCCAATCCATCTTTCCGGCCCCCTTACCCAATTTTTATTCTCACCTACCTCATCAATGGCCTTGTGTCACACCTTTCTTAAGGTCCTGTCTCATTCTGGCTGACTTGACAAGTCCATGATTAAACAGGGGTGACCTTGCCCTGCCTGCAGCATGTTAAAAGATGAATTGCCTGTAGAGTAGTTAAAAATTTAGAGTAAGTCACTGGAAAATCTGCCTTGTAGTTATTTCACCTTGTGCTACTTTAAGAACCTCATTGCCAAGGTGAACAGCATCTAGGAGGTACCTGCAGGTGTCTTGTGTCTTCCCTTCCACATGGTATAGGAGCTCCTCAAGGGCAGTGGCATGATCAGCACTTTGCATGGAGAAGTATTGCCTACTCCTGAAGTATTTGCTGCATTAGAGCAGTGCTGCTAACGTTGCTCCTTAGGGCCTCCCATACCTTTTCAAGGGGAGACACTCATGGTGTCTTATAGACCCACACACTGCCTTTTCGTTTGCAGAGTTACCCTCTCTCTGCTGAGTTGATGGAGTGGGTAAAACTGATGTTACACTAAATTCCTTCGAATTACTAGCTTGTATTTATGTAACACTCTTATAGGGTAAGATAAAACTTGTTTTGATTGACCTTGAACATGGTATGGTTATCATTTCATATTTGAGGAAGGTGATGTAGAAGGAAGCAGACAGAGCCTTAGTTCACAGTGATGGTCTGAAACATTTAATTTTCACTTTGCTTGGTGTGCCGTCCTTGTGTGGTTTTGTTTGTTTTTTGGTTTGTTTGTTTTTTTTTTTTTTTTTACTTATACAAACTGATGATCTTTATTTCATACTTGTGCTTGGCATAAGCTCACTGATAGTGACCTAATATGCTGTCATTTACTCCCTTTCTTGGAAGGTTTCTTTTACAGTTGGTTGGTATTCTTTTAGAAGACATTGTTACAAAACAGCTCAAAGTGGAAATGAGTGAACAGCAGCATACATTTTACTGTCAAGAGCTAGGCACGCTGCTCATGTGTCTCATCCACATCTTCAAATCTGGTAAGTGAATCCGATTAGACTTGGTAGTGTTTTGTGTTCCCTGTCTCCAACAGTGCTCTGTTCCCAGGGTAGCTGTTCTCCATACTCCTTGTGCATGTGAGAACATGATGATAGGAGTGAGCCTGGTATATATAGTCCAGCAGTTACATTGATATCTGGAAGAATGGGAGCAGAGTATACAAGTCTTCATAACAAAATTCATTGTGTAGCTAAGATGTAGAAGCAACTTTGACATTTACTGGTGGGCTGATTGAAAAGCCAAATATGGTATTATATATAGGTTATAGAGTTGAATGCATGGAATCTTTTCAGTCTGAAAAAGAAAAATAATTCTGACAAAAGGAACAGCATAGGATATTTGAAATAACTTAGCAGTTAAGTGTATTTTCTATTGGGGGGGGTGTTTTTTGTTTGTTTTTTGTTTTTCGAGACAGGGTTTCTTTGTAGCTTTGTAACCTGTCCTGGAACTCACTCTGTAGACTTGGCTGGCCTCAAACTCACAGAGATATATATACCTGTCTCTGCCTCCCAAGTGCTGGGATTAAAGCTGTGCACCACCACCACCACCTGGCTATATTTTTTTATTCTTGCAGATTACCCACCTTTACTTCCCAGTGTATTAGAGGCTCACAGTCATCTGTAACTCCAATTCCAGGAGATCTGATGCCCTTTTCTTTCTTTCTTTTTTTTTTTTGGTTTTTCGAGGCAGGGTTTCTCTGTGGCTTTGGAGCCTGTCCTGGAACTATGTCTTGTAGACCAGGCTGGTCTCGAACTCACAGAGATCCGCCTGCCTCTGCCTCCCGAGTGCTGGGATTAAAGGCGTGAGCCACCACCGCCCGGCTCTGATGCCCTTTTCTAGACTCAACCAGAACCAGGCATGCACAAGGTGCACATACATATATGCAAGCAAAACACTCATATACATAAGATGAAATTAAAATGAAGACATTGTGTTAAACAATGTACACAAAAAGACACACTATGTTTCATTTATATGAGATACTCAGAAACCAGGATGGTAGTTGCCAAGGGCTTTAGGAGAGGGATTTAATGACTTTAAAGTTTCAGTTTTACAAGATGAGAAGAATTATAAATATGGTGGTGATGTTGCATAACATGTGGTCAGTGGCTTCCCTTTTGATGTAGCATATGTCCACCCAACTGGAAGAACCTGCCATTGTTAGACATACAGGCTTTGCCCTTGTGCCATTAAGTTTTAATATAAATGTTTATGTGACACTGCATGGAAGAACTACTGTGTTTGGGTATTTGGTTGGTTTCAAGATAGGGTTGAAATAAATCAGCTATATTTTTATAAAGATATATTTAGCTCTCTTGACAATTGTCCTATTTGCTTTGGTAGCCCCTTGTGTTTCTGCCCCTAGATTCTCAACCAGCCAGAATTGTAAGATGCCATTCTGACTGCTGGTTGTAGCTTAGTTCTATGTTCTCCCAACTGTGGCCTGAATCCTTTGTCTCCATGCTTACCTTCTTGACCAACTGTGTTCAGGATTCCACAGCAGCCTAGAGAATGAGGCAATGCCTCAGCAGAGGAGCAAAAAGTGAACTGACTTATTAATAAATTTAGTGTCTGTTTCTGATTAGAAAAGTTAAAGTTTGGATCTTGGGGAAAGGCTTATGAGCGAAGTACTTATTGTACAAAGTATGAAGACTTGAGTTTGGATTCTCAGCACCTCTGTAAAAAACCAGGCATGACTTCTAGAATCCTAGCAGGCAGCTGGAGATATCAAGATCTCACTAGCAGCAATCTATCTTATCAGTGAGCTAGAGACCTTGTCTCAAAAAATAAAAAATAAGGTGGAGAAGCAATATCGACCCTACATCAATCTCTGACTTCAACACATTTGTACCCAGGTATACTCATGAGCATATGTACACACACAAAAGTCACAATTCTCTAAGTATTAAGTGCTATATTCACATAAATGTGGGAAAGTATATGACCTGATATTGGATCATGATGAACAGTAGAGACATTTCCCATAATCTGTTTTACCTAATTTTGTTTGGTTCTAGGAATGTTTCGGAGAATCACAGCAGCTGCCACTAGACTCTTCACCAGTGATGGCTGTGAAGGCAGCTTCTATACTCTAGAGAACCTCAATGCACGGGTTCGATCCATGGTGCCCACGCACCCAGCCCTGGTACTGCTCTGGTGTCAGATCCTGCTGCTCATCAATCACACTGACCACCGATGGTGGGCAGAGGTGCAGCAGACACCCAAGTAGGTGCACAGCTTCTCAGGCCCAGGCAGCAGCCCAGTGTTTGGCCTGAGGCTTGGCTGCCATGAGGGCATTTTATTTTCCATTCTTCATGAAGCTTTGTAAATTTTGGCTTCATATAAATCTTTCTTTCTTGGGTACTGTTTTGTGGGGAAATGTGGTCTGGCTACAGACATTCAAACTAAGCATCTGCTTTTTCACTGTGATTTTCTTTGACAAATTCTTTGACACTGTTCCATCATGTGGGCTGTGCTTGTGAGGCTCTATCCCTCCTGCTACGTCCTACGGCTTTCATTGGTTCCACAGCCAAACATGTTGCAATGTCTTAACTTTGTTATGATTAAATGTGTTCTGGGTATTCTTAGATAATGAAGGAATTATTTAGCAAATTTCGAAACTGATTGGAAATATTTTATTAATTTATTTTTATTATTCAAATAAACTGTTTCTGGTTGTGGGTGGCCCTCTCTTTTGCAAAGAGTTTTTAGGCTTAAATCTTAGCATTCAGGTACTCACTCAAATATCTGAACATGTTTGGAAATAAAAAGCTGTGATCCCTGATGAATCAGTCCTTAGTGTAGTTTTGGACAGCTTATTAGTCTTTGTGGGGAGAAATTCCTTAAGGAAGAATATATAGTTGAGGTTAGCTCCTCAGCTTGGTGAAGGGAGACCAGGGGCTCCCAGCTTTTACATATCCTTATTGGGAACATCATTGCCTCTCTGCTGTGTGCTCCTTATGATGGTGTCTGCAAAGGACATAGAAATGTTACTTTCTGCCACCACATGGGACCACCTGGGGAGGCACCCACAAGATCATTTGAACTGCTTAGAGAATCTGTTAAGCCTGATACATTAATGAAGCATTGTAAGACCTAGTGGACACTAAACCTAGCTCTCTATTTCTCATATGTACATGTAAATCAGCCTTGAAGCTGTTTAAAACATTTTAGTGCAGGAAGCTGCTAGGAACTAGGAATTTTTTTAATATTTTTTATGGTTTATTTAACTTTATTTTTTATGTGCATTGGTGTGAAGGTGTCAAATCTCTCTCAGACAGTTGTGAGCTGCCATGTGGGTGCTGGGAATTGAACCCGGGTCCTCTTTAAGAGCAGTCAATGCTCTTAACTGCTGAGCCATCTCTCCAGTCCTGGGACTAGGAATTTTTATATATTCCAAGCCCCTGCTGCTACTCCACAGACTGCTCTGAGCACAGGGGTGTCTCAGCATCACCTGTGTTCATTCCTTTCTTTTCTTTTGCAATTTTTCTTGTTCATTTTTTTAATTTAAAAGAATGTTTTTAAGTTAACTACCATCCCTCAAACTCCCTCTCTACACCCCTGTTCTCACATTGATAACTTCTTTATTATTATATTTGTTACATAAATATATGTGGTATGTATTATATATGCTTATATATGTATGCACAAGTAATATATAAATGGGAGAGGCTAGTTCTCATCCCAGTAGTTATTAGCTTCCTATAATTCTTTGTCTAGGGATGAGATCCTGTGAAATTTCCCCATCCATATTATTTACTTTATAATTATTGCATGTACATACATGTATACTGTAAAAAAATATATTACATATATAATTATTACATTATATACATGTTACTGCCTTTGTTGTGGTCTTGTTTATGCATGCATTTCTCTCCTAGACTGCTTCACATCAGACTTTTTGGTATTCTGGCTCCTATAATCTTTCTGCCTCCTTTCCCATAATGTTCCCTGAGCCACAGATGTGGGAGTTGTAATGTAGATGTATCCACTAGTACTTGGGTCTCCACAATCCATTGATCTCACTCTGCATTGTGTCCAGTTGTGGTTTCCTATGATTGTCTCCATTTGTTACAAAGAGAAGATTCTTTTTTTAAAAAATATTTATTTATTTATTATGTATACAATATTCTGTCTGTATGTCTGTCTGCAGACCAGAAGAGGGCACCAGACCTCATTACAGATGGTTGTGAGCCACCATGTGGTTGCTGGGAATTGAACTCAGGACCTTTGGAAGAGCAGGCAATGCTCTTAATCACTGAGCCATCTCTCCAGCCCAAAGATTAATTTATTTATTATGTATACAATGTTCTGTCTGTCTATATGCTTGCTAGCCAGAAGAGGGCACCAGGTCTCATTACAGATGGTTGTGCGCCACCATGTGGTTGCTGGGAATTGAACTCAGGATCTCTGGAAGAGCAGTCAGTGCTCTTAACCTCTGAGCCACAACAGACCTTTATGAGAAGATTCTTTGATGGGGATGGTAGCTACAAATTGAAGCTCAGAGCTGGGTATGGTGCCGTATATCTTTAATCTCAACCCTCAGGAGGCAGAGGCAGTTAAATCACTGTGAATTCAAGGCCCGTCTGGTCTACACACCAAGTTTGAGGCCAGCCAGGGTGACACAGTAAGACCTTGTCTTAAAAACAAAACAAAACTGGCAGCTCTGACCAAAGGTACTTGCTGCTAATCCTGATTACTTGAGTTCAGTCCCTAAGACCCACATGCTAGAAAGAGAATTGATTCTTACATGTTGTCCTCTGACATGCACAGGCACACTGTGATTCACATGCGCACAAATAGTTTCTTTAAAGACTTAAAAAAACCCTGGTTTTGTCATGGAATATCTTATTTTCTCCATCGATGGTGATTGAAAGCTTTGTTGGGTATACTAGTCTGGGCTTGCCTCTGTGGTCACTTGGTGTCTGCAGCACATTTGTTCAGGACCTTCTGGCTTTCATGGTTTCCATAGAGAAGTAGGTGTAATTCTGATAGGTCTACCTTTATATGTTACTTGATCTTTTTCCTTTGCAGCTCTTAATATTCTTTCTTTATTCTGTATGTTTTGTGTTTTGCTTATTATATGGTGAGGGGACTTTTTTTTTTTTTATTCAGTCTATTTGGTGTTCTGTAAGCTTCTTCTAGGAATATCCTTCTGTAGGTTGGGAAAGTTCTCTTCTATAATTTTTTTGAATATATTTTCTGTGCCTTTGAGCTGGAGTTCTTCTCCTCCTGCTACCCCTATTATTCTTAGGTTTGGTCTTTTCTTTTTTTTAATATTTATTTATTTATTATGCATACAATATTCTGTTTGTGTGTATGCCAGCAGGGCAGAAGAGGGCACCAGACCCCTTTACAGATGGTTGTGAGCCACCATGTGGTTGCTGGGAATTGAACTCAGGACCTTTGGAAGAGCAGGCAGTGCTCTTAACCTCTGAGCCATCTCTCCAGCCCCCAGGTTTGGTCTTTTCATGGTGTCTCAGATTTCCTGGATGTTTTTGTGTTAGGAATTTATTAGATTTAATGTTTTCTTTTCCCGATGAATCTATTTCCTCTATAGTATCTTCAGTACTTGAGATTATTTCTTCCATGTCTTGTATTCTATTGGTTATGCTTGCCTCTGTAATTCCTGTTCATTTACCCAGATTTTCCATATCCAGAATTCCCTTCGTTTGTGTTTTCTTTATTGCCTCTATTTTCAGTCTTGAACAGTTCAAACTGTTTGCTTCACCTGTTTGATTGTTTTCCTTGATTTTCATGTGTTTCTTTGAGAGATTTATTGATTTTTTCCAATTTTTTGTGTTTTCCTGCATTTCTTTAAGGGAGTTTTTAATTTCCTCTTTAAAAGTTTCCATCATCCTCATAAAGTTACATTTAAAATTGTTTCTTCTGCTACTTCTGGGTTAGGATGATCAAGTCTTCCAGTTGTATGACCACTGGGTTCTGGTGTTACCATATTGTTTTTTAGGTTGTTAAATGAATTCTTGCATTGGCACCTACCCATCTCTTCCTCTGATTGGTGCCATCAGTGTCTTTACCTCTTGGTCTAATCCCTGCAGTGGCTGTCTGTTTCTTTGGGAACTGTTGTTAGTCTGCTCTGTACTGTCACTTTCGTGTCTCAGGGAGCCCCTGAAGTCTCTCTTGGCCCACTCTCTTGGTCCTCTCTGTGTAGTTGCAGCTTGTGTTTCAGAGTTCCTCTGAGGTTGCAGGGGAATAGGAGGGTTTGGGGACAGAGCTTGTAGCTTGCAGGGTCTGATGTGTCTGATGGATGGGGTAGAGGTGTTGGAGCAGCCTACCTGCAGGAAGCTTGCTGCCTGGCTAGCTGGAAAAGCTGAGGCAGGTGGGGGAGGGGCCCAGGGTTTTGCCCCAGTATGGAGGGCCTACCGAGTAGAGTACCCCATCTGGTGGGTGGTCACTCACCTCTTGGTCCTCTCTGTGTAGTAGCAGGCTGTGTTTCAGAGTTCCACTGAGGTTGTGGGGTACTTAGAGCTATAAGAAATGGGGTCATAGACATTTTCTTTTCATTTTTATTTGTGGGGTGTGTTTATATGCACATGCTTGCCTTAGCCCACATGTGGAGGTCAGAGGATGACTTTGAGGAGTCAGTCCTCTCCTTCCATTGTGGAATTTAAGGATCAAACTCAGGTTGTCAGCCTGGTACAACATGTACTTTTACTTGGTAGGTCGTTTTGCCAGCTCAAGAGGGGGTTTCTAATGGTAGAGATAATGGTCCCAGTTGTCCAGAAGGGCTGCAGATTTGAGTGTACAAAAGAGGCAGTCTTGAATTGGTGAATATGAGATTTGGCTACAAACATTGATTTCATTGTAGTGTAGTTATTGACAATCTTTCAAAGTTGAAATTACAGTTTCTTTTATTTTTATTTTGTGTGCATTTGTGTTTTACCTGCATGTATGTCTTTGTGAGGGTGCCAAATCCTTAGGAACTGGAGTTACAAACAATTGTGGGCTGCCATGTGAGTGCTGGGAATCTTCTTCTGGAAGATCAGCCAATGCTCTTAACCACTAAGCCATCTATCCAGCTCTGAAATTACAGTTTATTCCCCACCCCCATATATTAGAATGTGAAGCCATCACTTCCGGGTTCTTAGTGCAGTACTCTTCAGAGGAGCCTCCCCTGGATTTTCCTCATTTGGTGAGATCACAAGATCTGCTTCTAGGGAGCTTATACTCCTCAGTGGCAAGGTCATAATTGAGCACTGTTTGTGTGATGATTTGATTAATATCTGTCTCTTTTTTATGTTTGCTGTTATATTCCTATTCAAACCATAGCTATGTCTCCTGTTAATTTCCTAATTGCAAATTCCACCTATTATCCTTCAGAAGTTCTTTACTCATAGCTGTGAGTATAAGTTACAAACCTCCAACTGAGAAAAGGGCAGGTGTTCTGTGTAATAGTTTCTTAACTGACATAGGAAACCTGTTGAAATGTCTTTTGTACATCTGTAGTCAGATACAAACAGTACCATCATTCCAGGCAGTTCCCTCTTGTCTCTTTAGCCATCCCTTCCCCCATCCATGATAAGTTCTGATCCATGCATATTCTGTGCCCAGAGCAGAATTCCATAGAAAAGACCTCTGCATCTGGTTATTCATCAGCACCATGTGTGTAAAGTTTACTCATCACTCACTAGTTGAGGAGCAGAAACGTTTGGCAGCTTTAACAAGACTTTCTCCTATACAATATTATATCAGTTGTCTCTTAGTACTGACGAGCTGCAGGATTGGTCAAAACATTTCAAATGTGCTTGCCCTTCTGTGCCCTCTGCCCCTACTGAGATTGAGCAAAAGCCAGAAGGGTGGGGTGGGATTGTGTCAGACGTTGTGTTTTAAATAGTTGGCTAAAATCAAGAGTCTCCAGGTTATATTTAGAAAGACGAAAGATGCAGTGAGAAAGGAGTACCAAGTGGAATAATTGCTTTAGTGGGGAAGAAGCACTTTGAACAGTAATTCCACAAATGGGACCTGCTTAGGAATATATTTGAAAATGAGCAAGAAGTATGAAGTATGGCACCTGACTGTGGAATTTAAACAACAACAACTACTGCTTCATGATCAAACATGACCAGTCTGAGTTCTGGAATGGACATGGTAATTGGAATTGAAGCTTTATAGTGGATTTTGCTCTTCAGCCAAGCGCTGTAATCATCTACCTGCTAAACTTTCTTGTGTCCTTTAGTGTTTTCTAGGAACAGAAGTCTGAGGTGCTTAAACACACAACAGCTGTCTGATATACTAATGTTTGCAATAACTTGTGAGTTTGAGAGGAAAGATGAAGCACAGCCACTCAGTGTTGTGTGTGAGCTGCTGCTATCCCAGACGCTCCCTCATTGCATTTCTCGCTCCTTGTAGAAGGCACAGTTTGTCCTGCACGAAGTCACTTAACCCCCAGATGTCTGGTGAAGAGGAGGATTCTGGCTCAGCAGCTCAGCTTGGCATGTGCAATAGAGAAATAGTGCGAAGAGGGGCCCTTATTCTCTTCTGTGATTATGTCGTAAGTGTTAAAAATGTCTGTGAGGGTTGTTAAGGGAGGAGAGGACCACAACATTTGCTGGGCAACCAGACTATTCACTGCCCCACAGATCCATCAAACTGAGGAGAGGTAACAATGTTTGATTTTCTCTGGGGTTTAATTAGAACAGCCTGGACCATCCTCTCTTCAATTTCTAAGTTGATCTTCAAAGGCTTTCATTCAGACATCACTAGTTTATCACCAGGAACATAATGCCTGGCATATAGCTGGGCAGTTTTGTCTTAAGGTGTAGGCCGGGCTGGCTTAAAACTCACAGTGGAGACCTGGCTGGTCTCAAACTCAGAGATATCCCTTTTTTTGCCTCCTGACTACTGGGATTAAAAATGTATACCACCAGGCTGGAGAGATGGCTCAGAGGTTAAGCACATTGGCTGCTGGCTGCTCTCTTCCAGAGGTACTGAATTCAATTCCCAGCAACAACATGGTGGCTCACAACCATCTATAATGGGGTTTGGTGCCCTCTTCTGGTGTGTAGGCGTACATGTATGCATAATAAATCTTTTTAAAAAAATGTGTACCACCCTGTCCAGCAAATTTTAACAAAGCTATGCACTGACTTTTGTGAGATTTTGGCTAATTTTTCCATTTATTTTGTAGGGAGGTGTTAAATGTTTATTTTTGGATTTCAGAGTAGATTTTCCTTTGAGTACCACTTTTTAAAAACAATCACTTTTGTGAAATTTTTAACAAAAAATAGCATCACATGTTTGATTTATGAAAACACGTCTTCTTTAATCATATTGGTTTAAAATAAGTTACAATTACATTTTAATTTAGATTTGATGATTTTTTTAAAACAAACTTGGAATCACATATACATTGCTATCATAGAGCAGAATGATTTTTAAAAGTCGGAACCAGACTGGCAGTAGTGTCACATGTCTTTAATCCCAGTTCTTGGAAGGCAAAGGCAGATGGATCTCTGTTTGAGGCCAGCCTAGTCTACAAAGCGAGTCCCAAGACAGACAGAGCTGTTACACAAAGAAACCTGTCTCAAAACAAACACATTAACAGCAAAAACAAAAGTCTGAAACAGAGGAAAAACCCACATTTGAGCCAGCTGTGAGCAGAGGTGGTCTTTTGGTATTGGCACTTTACTATGTTCACTGTTTTCAAGCCAGGGTGTACTGTACAGAGCAGTCTGTATGTTCATGATCCACCCACCTCAACCTCCTGAGTGTTGTATTGTAGGTGTGTGCCATGATATGCAGCTTAATATTCACTTTTTACCTGACATCCCCAAAATTGAAATAGTTTTTATATTTTGTTCTGCTTTTGAGAAATAATATAATGGTATTTTCACAAAAGTATAAGAAAGAAAAATTTCATAAGTAAATACTATCAAACGGTTCCAAATGGAAAGTTAGCCAGATGTTAAAATTGATCAGATTTTGGCTTTTAATCGAGAATTATGAATTAAAGGTGGAAGGGCTACATGTATTTTTAACTATGGATATTATTTATTTTAAAAATTTTCAAGTGAAACTTCTCCCGTGTCCTGGGGAGATCTGTTTTTTGATTCAGCAATTCTATCACTCTGTGGCAGTTAGTGCCTCTTTTCTCCACTAACCATTGGAGGCGAGTATGTATGGAACAGCTCGTGCTAGGCTGGCCTGCAGCCTGATGGCAAGCTCATTTACTTCAGCATGTGGCTTCCTTTGTTCACCTCACTCCTGTGGGCAGGCATCCCTTGACTTTCCCAAGGAACCAGTGCTGCTTTTGTTCATTCTGATGTTGAGCCATTTGCTAGTGGCTCTGGGAGCTGGACATTGTCATTGGGGCTTGACTTCCTGTGGCCTCTGCCACATGACATCAGAGGTGAAAGGCTCTATAACTAGGTTTCCTTCCTTCCTTTCTCTCATTTACCTGTACTTAGACACTGTCTTCACCAAGGCAAAGTTTGTATTTGGAATTTGTTTTTTTTTTTTTTCTTACTCTTTCTAGCCTCCTTGTCTAATTGAAATATATCTTTTATTATATCTTTCCTAGTGTCAGAATCTCCATGACTCAGAACACTTAACATGGCTCATTGTGAATCACATTCAAGATCTGATCAGCTTGTCCCATGAGCCACCAGTACAAGACTTTATTAGTGCCATTCATCGTAATTCTGCGGCTAGTGGCCTTTTCATCCAGGCAATTCAGTCTCGTTGTGAAAATCTTTCAACTGTAAGTCTTTAGCCTGCCAGTTTGCTTTCTCTGCCTTAAAAATGATGCACTAGAATTTTGTCAGTACCAATTACCAGTCTGAGAAAAAAATAAATTCTTGTTCCTTTTCAATATTAGCCAACCACTCTGAAGAAAACACTTCAGTGCTTGGAAGGCATCCATCTCAGCCAGTCTGGTGCTGTGCTCACATTGTATGTGGACAGGCTCCTGGGCACTCCCTTCCGTGCGCTGGCTCGCATGGTCGACACTCTGGCCTGTCGCCGCGTAGAAATGCTTTTAGCAGCAAATTTACAGGTACAAGATGGTGGTTTGTATAAAAACTTAGGAAGTCAATCAAAGCATTTGGTCTATGGACCTGGTCTTGATTGACCACTGATAGGAGCATGTATGCCATGTTTGTTATTCATGTGTCTAACCAACTGCTTCTAGTCTGCTCTTACTAATAGGTATACTGTGCATTCCTTTTAAAGTGGGTGTGAGGTTATAGGTATCAAAATCCCTAATGTGTTCTTGTATGTGTAGAGCAGCATGGCCCAGTTGCCAGTGGAGGAACTGAACAGAATCCAGGAACACCTCCAGAATAGTGGGCTTGCACAAAGGTAAGGCTGCAGCATGGGGTCCTGGCGTTTGGGCTACCAGGGTATAAGGACTTAGATATGTACAGGAAAATATGGCGAGGCAAAGGAATTAGTGTCCTGTGTAGGATAGTTCACTGTAGCAGTATCACAATAGAAAAGGGTTTCTTAAATGTCAAACATGAGTCTCCTGTTAGTAGACATGAAGAAGTGGCAGTCAAACACCTGTTGAACACATGGGAGACTCCTGAACCATATGGCTGTTGAAGGGATGGGAAGTGTGTGTGTTGCCTCCACTCCTGGACTCTTGATAAATGAGAGTAAATGCATAGCCTAGTAGCTAGGTTAGAATGATTAAACCTGGGAGCACTACCTGGCTCTTGGCATATGCATATTACATTTATGTCTTGTTAAGTGCCATCTCTTTATAACTACTCATTTGCTTAATTGTTTGAAAGTCTTTTAGAAGCCTTTATTAGAAACATTTCCATCTGTAGTGTGAGCATAGTTTCTTGAGTACAAGATAAATTAAGAAAATCTTTCGTCTCTTCCATTACAGAAAGGGGTGGAGAACACACACATAAGTACATCAGAAAGGGTGATTCTATCCTAATTTTAGTCTTTATAGGGTTTTTATGGTGATATTTCTTAATGGGACAGAGTATAGTCGAGATAATTTTTCAGTCTTCAGAGTCACATGATGTCATTTGACATAGAAGTATCACATTGACTTTGGATGGTAAGAGAGCAAATTGTCACTGTGCTTGACTGTAGACATAGTCATAGACCAAGGTGAGAAAGATTATAATAATAATACTTTGGACCAGATGAAATGATTCTTTTGTGAAATGACATTCATAATGGAATAAATTGTTTGGTTTTTTTTGTTTTTTTTTAATATTTTCTTTATTATTTATTATGTATACAGTATTCTGCCTGCATGCACACCTTCAGGCCAAAAGAGGGCATCAGATCTTATTACAGATGGTTATAAGCTACCATGTAGTTGCTGGGAATTGAACTCAGGACCTTTGGAAGATCAGTCAATGATCTTAACCTCTGAGCCATCTCTCCAGCCCCAATGGAATAATTTGTATCATGGGGAAATAATTTGTACACTTGGACCTTAGAAGAATTTATCTATTTTGCATCTATTACAAATACATTGGCTAGGAATGTATAGCTCAGTGGTAGAGCACTTGTCTAGCATGCCCAAGCCTCTGTGTTCACTCCTCAATACTGTCAAGGAAAGAAAGAATAGAATAGCTTTGTTAGCTGTTATGTAGAATGATGAGCATAAATGAAATTTCTGGAAAATATCAACAAGGTATAAATTGTGGTAATTTAAAGTAATGAGGGCCTAAGTGTGCATCATGACTTTAGAATGTTGAAGGAAAAGTTCAAAAATGTTTCATCTTATTTTAAGAAGCTGCTTCTGTTCATTGGTTTTACGTGTTTCTAGGAACCATCTTTCTTAAACTGAGATTTCAAACTAAAGTACCAACTCTCTGTGGTTTCATTTGTGTTTCAGACACCAAAGGCTCTACTCCCTGCTGGACAGGTTCCGACTCTCTACTGTACAGGACTCACTTAGCCCCTTACCCCCAGTTACTTCCCACCCACTGGATGGGGATGGGCACACATCTTTGGAAACAGTGATTCCAGACAAAGTAAGTGTCCTGTAAAGCTAAGTATGCTGGCCAGGGACCATGTGAAGACAATGATAGCCTTTGTCTAGAATGAGGGTAAGAGTAAGTGATAACTCGACTCAGGTTTATTAGCACTCTGCTTGTAGATTAGAGTGGAATATGGATGTCATGAGGTCCTAATGAGAAAATGATGGTGGTGTGTAACTTTTGTGGAGGAGTGTGGGGTCAAGATCAGGTGGCTAGTTGGCAAGTCAGGAGAACTTAGTTGTGGCCCAGGGCCTATGACTGCAAACATTTTCAAACACATGCTAACAAACTTGGCCTGTCTCCATCTCCCTGAAACTTCTACCTCCTATGAAGTATTACACCTCCTGCTACTAGGTAGTGTGTGATGGGTATAACCATTCATCTTGAGAGTTAGAGATTGTTAGGACCTTGGGCGGGGAGGAAATGTGATTTTAGAAACCTATAGCTCATAGAAGAAAGCATACATTTGCCCCAGGCTTCATCTGGCTGCTGAGGAAGATGAGGGAGGTGCACACTCCAGTAGAGTGTAGATGGTACAGTATCAAGGAGTGGGTAGAGGAAAGTTCTGCTAACCCTCAGAACTTAGCTGAGTTTGCAAGGACTGCTAGAAGTTCCATGGGTGGAAAAGAAGAGGGCATTCAGGCTCAGAACAACAGAGAGAAGATGCATGAGCTGCAAGCCCAGGGTGTGTCTGATGTCTGTACAGGCAGCCAGGGTCCCAGTGTTGCGGTCACAGCCGAGAGGAGCAGCCAAAGTGCCTAACCAATCATGCTCCCCTTTTTTGCTTCTTCTTCTCAGGACTGGTACCTTCAGCTTGTAAGATCCCAGTGTTGGACCAAATCAGATTCTGCACTGCTGGAAGGTGCAGAGTTGGTGAATCGCATCCCTGCTGAAGACATGAATGACTTCATGATGAGCTCGGTAGGGCAACAACGGGAGGCCAGTGAATCACCAGCTCTGCTTATCTTTTTGAGTTTTACTTGTATCTTAGTTAGGATTTCTATTGCTGCAATGAAGCACCATGACCAAAAAGCAAATCGGGGAAGAAAGGGTTTATTTGGCTTACACTTCTACACCATAGTCCATCATTGAAGGAAGTCAGGACAGGAACAGGGCAGGATCCTGGAGGTACAAGCTAATGCAGAGGCCATGAAGGGGTGCTGCTTACTGGCTTATTCCTCATGGCTTGCTCAACCTGCTTGCTTATAGAACCCAAGACTCTCAGCCCAGGGATGACACTACCCACAATGGACTGGACCCTCCCCATCAATCACTAATTAAAAAAATGCCCTATAGGCCTGCCTACAACTCAGTCTGATAGAGACCATTTTCTTAATTGAGGTTCCCTCCTCTCAGATGACTGTAGCTTGTGTCAAGTTGACATAAAACTATACAGCACAATTTCTGTGATTAATGTATGGCAGTGTGTGGGAGACTCGAGTGCAGCAAGGGCAGCATTAGGCAAAGCACACGGAGGCTCTAATAAAAAATGGCGCATGAAAGCTATAATCCAAAATAGCACTCCAGTACATGGGGTGTGAATAGGATGCTATTTTAGCCAAATTGGAATCCTAAAGAAGAAAGTTGTTTTAACTTCATCTTTCATGTGTTTGAAGAAAATGGCTGTAACAGTCCATCATCATTCATTTCATGACTACATATGTATGTTCACTATAGTCTGGAAATTGATTGTTAATAGCCCTTTTGTTTTAGTTAGGATTTCTAGTGCTGTGAAGAGACACCATTACCATGACAATTCTTATAAAGAAAACATTTAGTTGGGTATTGCTTACAGTTTCAGAGGTTTAGTCATTGTCATCATGGCGAGAAGCATGGCAGCATCCATACAGACATGGTGCTGGAGAAGGAGCTGAGAGTTCTACATCTTGATCCACAGGTCGCAGAAGATTGTGTGCCACCCTGGGAGTAGCTTGAGCATATGAGACCTCAAAATACACTTCTTCTAACAAGGGGCTATACCTCCTAATAGTGCCACTTCTGTGGGCCAGGTGTTCAAACATTTCAGTCTATGGGGGCCATAATTATGCAAACCATCACACCCCTGTATTACTTTTCTCATTGCTCTGATAAAACATTCTGACAAAAAGCAGTTTAAAGGAGGAAGGGTTTGTTTTGGCTCACAGTTCAAAGGGTATAGTCCTCATGGCAGGGAAAGCATGGCAGCAGGAGCTTGAGGTGTCTAGTCACATGGCATCCACAGTCTGAAAGCAGAGAGAGGTGAGTGCTGGTGCTCCACTTGCTTTCTCCTTTATTTAGTCAGGATCCCTGCTCACGATTAAAATGGGACTTCCCACTCAGTTGACCTAATAAGAAAATCCCTGATAGGCACATCCAGAGGCTTGTCTCCTAAGTAATTGTACATCTTGCTAAGTTGACATCAGTATTAACCATCATGCCCACCATGGAGTGAGGTTCCCTGTCCCCTCTAGATGTAGAGGAATTCTTTTCTACTTACCCCTCAAATATCAGAAGGTATACTGCAGAGTTGGTCCAGACCTTGAAAGCATTAGTTCTCTACTACCAAGCATCCTTAAGCTACCTTAATGGGCTGCTTTGTTGCCCCAGTGAAGACAAGGACCCACTGCTCCTTGACATATGCCAATGGGGAAAAAATAAGCTTTTTTTAACTGAGGTTTTAACTGAGGTTAATGGGAGGTGTGGGGGTAGGGCACACAGGAAGAGATCGAAAGTACAGGATCAGTGAGTTAAATTTTTCCATGTTGCTAAGTGGCTGTTAACAACTATGAAAGTTCCAGCTGTGACCATAGGAATGTCTGATTTGGGGGTACTAATGATGAAATATAGTTTTTAATATTAAAGCTTGATGTTCTATCTGAAAAATTGTCCTCCCGTAACTCCTTAAATGGCTAAAAACATTGACAAAATATAATAAAAACTATCATATGAGGCCAGGCATGGTGGTGCATACTCTTAATTTCAACACTTGGGAGACAGAGACAGGAGGATCTCTATTTATGGCCTGTTGGTCTACATCCAGGCCAGTCAGGGATATACAGTGAAAGTTTATCTCCAAATAAATAAATGAATAAATAAAATTTGTTAAATTTTGTCATGTGAAATACTGATTTTCCAACCAGATCTTTATCACACATAAGACCACCTTACCTTGTTCCAGATGCTGTTATGCCTCAAGCTACAACAGTGCCTGGCATATTAGCCTTGGTGTACTGTTTATGTCAATTAAAATTTGTCATTCTAGAATTATTTCAGAGAAATGTAGGATCATAAAAAGTGAAAATACTACTATAAAATTCAAGTACAACAAAGAAGCCAGAAGTATTTTCTGAACGTACGTTAAATGGAATTGTTGATATATTTTAATGTATAATATATATACTTTTTTAAATAGAAAATTCAACTTAGTTTTATCTTTTATCTATTTATATGATAACTAAGACCCTTTCTAGAGTATATTTTCTACTTCTATTACTGTAACAAGTAACTTGAGGCAAGCTGCTTCATAAGGAAAAGAGGATTATTTTGACCGAGGTCAGAGTCCCAGTGTGGTGTAGAGAATCTCCCATGGCAAAAAGTAAGGAGCCTGAGTGTCCATGTTTCTAGAATATTCTCACAGGCATGCCTTGTAGTACTCTAGTCTGGATTATCTCAGAAATAAATGCTTGTTGCATTAGCTATGTGAAGGAAAGCTTACCATCTTTGCTTTTGTTTGTCTGGCCTGTAATGTTCTGACCCAGGAGTTCAACCTAAGCCTTTTGGCTCCTTGCTTAAGCCTTGGCATGAGTGAGATTACTGCTGGCCAGAAGAGTCACCTTTTTGAAGCAGCCCGAGGGGTGACTCTGGACCGGGTGACCAGTGTTGTTCAGCAGCTCCCTGCTGTCCATCAAGTCTTCCAGCCGTACCTGCCTATAGAGCCCACAGCCTACTGGAGCAAGTTGAATGATCTATTTGGTAATTTAAATATGGTTTCCTTAGATGTGTTCTCTCTTCGTGTGTCTCTGTCTCTGTCTCTCTCTCTCTGTGAAGTGATGGAATGGTGGTAGCAAAATTTGCAAGCCAGAGGGAGGCACGGTCTCTCACTGCTGTCTCTGCAAGATTCACTGACCAGCAGGCCTTTGGTATCCTGCTGTCTCAGCTGAGGTTACAGGTGCATATCCCACCTAGGTTTTATGTGAGTGCCAGGATCCCAAATTCAAATCCTCATGCTGTGCAGCATACACTTTGTCCACTGAACCATCTTCTCAGCCCAAGTTATCTTAATTTTTCAATTATTTTATGTGTATTGGTGTTTTATCTGCATATATGTCTGCACTACATGCATGCAGTGCCCATGGAACCAGAAGTTGGCATCAGATCTCATGGGACTGGAGTTACAGGTGATTGTGAACCACTATGTGGCAGCTGGGGATTGAACGTAGGCCCAATAGAAGAACAGCCCATACTCTCAACTGCTGAGTTCTGTCTCTAATCCCAGGTTGTCATATTTTCAAAAGTATTTCAGATCCAGCACAGTGCTTCACCCCAAGCACATATATAGTCAGGGTTGTTGTTCTAAAGCACTGAAAAGCTGACATAAGCAACTGAGAAACTGCACCCAATTCTTAACTCTAAAATGTCTTTCTTTGTTGCTTGACTACTCTTGGACCTAGATAATCAGGGTTCTAAGCCCTTCAGGAATGCTGGCTTAAACTCAGGGCAAACCAGGTTCAGACTATATGTAGCACATATGGGTGGGCATGTACAAATGTGTTTTCTTGATGTTAACATTCTCAAATCCACATAGCCATGGAAGGGAAGGGCCTATGCTCACAGTCCAAGTCACTCATGCCAGTCTCATGTTTCAGGTGATGCTGCATCATACCAGTCTCTGACCACACTTGCCCGTGCCCTGGCACAATACCTGGTGGTGGTCTCCAAAGTGCCTGCTCATTTGCAACTTCCCCCTGACAAGGAGGGGGACATAGTGAAGTTTGTGGTAATGACACTTGAGGTAAGAGCAGCCCTGAAATGCTGTGTCTTTGTGAGGATAGGTTATGTGAGTAGCACTAAGATGAAAGCCAACAGCTGACTGAGTATGGTAGTGCACACCTATTAGCCCAGCCACTTTGGAGGTAGAGGCCGGAAAATTGTGGGTTCCCGTCTTGTAAGGATGTTTCTGGGTACATAGCTAGAGTCTGTTTCATTGAACCTCAGGCAGGAAGGGAATGCCTATTGTCAAAGTCTGTTTCCTGACTTTACTGAGTCTTTCACCCTCCCCACAACACCCACAGCGAACCAGAGAGGTCTGTAAGACATCCTCTTGTCCCATTTCTACAATCCTAAGGTGAATCCTAATTAAAAACGAGGCAGTGTTGTTTGAAGTTGGGCAATAACTTAGGCATCTCAGCCATGGGAAATTGAAAGTATGTATACACATGCTCTGTAGTTTTGTTACCTTGCTATAATGACTGCTAGAAAAGAGCTTCAACCTGTGCCAGAGCTGTGCTGCCCATCCTGAGCAAGAGTTGACACACAAAGTCTCCTGAGTGTGGTACAGAGGCCCAGCTGAACCAGGCTGAGTTAGCTAGTCTTAGCTTGTCTTAGCCCAGTGGAGAAGACTGGGAAGCAAATGTTAAGTACTGGGTGGCAGCTCTTAGTCATACCCTGAGCCTCACAGGCAATGTCATGGTGCTTGGTTCCCACAACAACTCCAAAGGATGAACTCTCTGTTCATCATCATTTTACTCGTAGGGAAGGAAGCTCAGAGAGGTTCAGAGACTTGCTAGAAGTCACTAGTCATAAATACTCCCAAACTCAGCTTTGTGACTGAGATTTAAGCAGATCCTATTTCGAAATCCTATGTTACAGGAGCCCTTGAGAAAAGCCTCTGACTGGAGGCTGTGTGACTCAGGACAAGTTTCTCTAGGTATCCAGGGTTCTAAAGGATAAAGATATCTGGAGTGGTTGAGTACTCTAACAGGGAAGGCTGAACTTTGGGGCATAGGTGGGTCAGGACTGAATATTAAGAAATCTAGGAGTGACAACATAGAAACCTGGATCAAAACCGTTTTTCTAGAAGGAAGTTGGCTGATTTCTTGGCCTCTCCATCTTTCCATGGTCTTCCATAACTTTTAATGGCACTGTTCTCTAGAGATGCCTGAGACACAGAGTACCTGGTGAGCATTCTAACAATGCTTCCCTTTAGGCCCTGTCATGGCATTTGATCCATGAGCAGATCCCACTGAGTCTGGACCTCCAAGCTGGGCTAGACTGCTGCTGCCTGGCACTACAGGTGCCTGGCCTCTGGGGGCTACTGTCCTCCCCAGAGTATGTGACCCATGCCTGCTCCCTCATCCACTGCGTGCGATTCATCCTGGAAGCCAGTAAGTCCTTGTCTTCATAAAGCTAAACTGGTAATCAACAATGCATATCAATCATGAATAGTTTTTCTTCTGTCTCCTATTTCCCAAGAACCAGTTAGGACTTGGAGTGGAATGGATGAATTATAGGTGCTGCCTTTAGAAGGCCCCATCTTTCCACCCCCAAACTTTGATATTACACTGGAACTTAACTCAAATTTACTTTTCTAGTTATTTTGTTTAGAGTTTGGAGTTCCAGCTTTTAAGAAATACTTTTAAAGTTTTATCCCTTTGATCTTTAGTCTTAGTTGGCTATTTGATGTTCTTAGTCCTGAATGATTATAAGATTAACAAGATTACATTCAATAGATGACTTCTGTTAGAGTTGAAGTGTGTGCCTGCATGCTGCATTGTAATGCTAATGTGTTGTAAAATAAAAGGGATTTATTCTTTTCAAGGAACAGTGTCCTCAACAAGGGTCATTAGCTAAAAATTTTTAAAAATTGGACATTATAGTTTACATGTTAGAGGATGTTTTGAAGTTTTATGTTTTCAAATTAAACATTATAGAGTGGTGTTTTGATCTTTCATTGTTTAAATTGTTTTCATCTGTGCATTTGTAGTCAACTTGGAAGCAAAGATCCAGGGATTAATTTTAAAAAGTTAAGCTTCTTAGTCATAGTGATGCTTTTAGCAGTATTGGCTGGTAAATAGTCTGATAAAAACTCTCAGAGTGGAGATGGCAAACAGTGCACTTAGAAGCCTGAATGTGGAAGCACAAGTCTTTGTGTATTCATGATTATCCAAAGCACTGATGCCTGCATTTAGTGTTACCCAGTGCTTTTCAGTTTTACTGAGATTGTCTCTAGAAATCTAGCCTTAAGTTGACATAGCTGTCTTTGCAAGTTTTTATGAGGCTGCACAGATTTGAAGACTTGAGTAGAAAGAAAGGTTAAAGTATATGTTCTGCTGTGATTTCAGTTGCAGTGCAGCCTGGGGACCAGCTTCTTGGTCCAGAAAGCAGGTCAGATACTCCAAGGGCTGTCAGAAAGGAAGAAGGAGACTCAAACATACAAAGTAAGTCATAGGACCTCCCTACTTTTTTCTCCTCTTCTGTGTTTCTTTGGGGCCTTCAAATTCACAAAAGAAACTTGTGAAGTGGGACTCTGAGCTCTACGAAGCCCTCTAGAGCTCATCCTGAGGATTGAGGTTTTCTGATGATGGATGCATACATATTCCTGTTTTTGTGTGCCCTGTTTTTCCAGTGAAGACTCCCTCTCCCCTTGGATGAACTTGGTCTGGTTCATCCTACATCCTTCCTCACAGCCTGGATTTGGACCTCTTTTCTGGGAAGCCCCCATCTTAGTCCTCAGTACTTACCACATGACTCCTACTTGATAAAAACAGGTTTTTCTTGTCTGTATTCCCAAAATTCCTGCTTGTTGTAAGTGTATATTAAATTTTCAATAAATAACTCAAAACACTAAGAAATTTGAAGTTAGTGCAGATACTCACATGGTATACTGTAACCTTAATGACTGTTTCAGACATTTCTTTTGGTGGCATTTGGTGACTTGTGACAGTATATCACTCTGTAGCCCAGGCTGGCAGTGAATTCATGACCTTCCTGCCTCAGCCTCCTAAGTGGTAGATGCTATTACATTGAAAAAAATTACTGAAATCACCATCATTTAAAACTATTCTGAACTTAGGCACCACATTGTCTTTTTCTGATCTTCCTTATTGCTTCTAGGGTAGTTGTGGCAAGGCAGAGCACATTTCACCAACCAAAATCTTGCCTCCTAACTTCCAGGCTTCTAGAACCTTTTTAGTTCCTTGACCCTAGAGGCTCAAATAGTAGGAATGCTACCTATAGCTGCAGCCCTTCTCACACAGGTGGGAAAGCAGGCGCCATTGAGTGGTTATCTTTCCTAGGGTCACCAGGAGCCTCAGCCCTGCTCTATTGCTCCAGAAATAGGCCTTTGTATAGGTATAGAGAAATGCCTAGTCACAGCCCAGCAGCATGACATGAGCCTGTCTGTAATTGCAGCACTAAGGAGGTCAAAGTAGAAGAGTCATGAATTTGAGTTGAGCTAGATAGTGAGAGAAACCATTTTAAAAGATGGAGATGCTTGGGCTGGAGAGCTTTGCCTGCTCTTCCAGAGGTCCTGAGTTCAGTTCCCAGCAATCACATGGTGGCTCACAACCATCTGCAGTGAGATTTGGTGCCCTCTTCTGGCCTGCAGGCATACATGCAGACAGAATACTGTACACATATTAAATAAATAAATAATTAAAAAAAAAAGATGGAGATACTTATAGGCAGAGCTTCCTTATCTGTAGTCTTCCAGCTCCTGTTCCAAAATTTTAGGGTTACATAGTGGCCCATAAGCAACGCCATTTTAGTATATGCTGGGTTCTTCCTTTGTTTCTGTCTTGAGCCCCTACAGTTCCTGCAGTTGAGTCATGATTTCATAATTTCTTATTAATACCTGCAAAGTGAGAAAACCTCCACCTCATACCTTGTTTTTTTCCCCTAGCTGAGCAGGAGCTCAGGTAATTCTGTGAGGATAAGATGCAGGTAAGAAAATCAGGCCATGTGAAGCACTGAAGCAAATGCCCACCATCATGAGAGTGGTCAGGTTGGCCCAGTGTCAGGAGATGACTTAATTAAGGCTTATATAATTTTGCTCATCCTCTGTAACTCTCTTGAGGTCAATTAATGAGATTCTGGTCAGAAGAAGTAACTCAGGTTTTATTAAGTTTTTTAAGTCACCTCCAGTTAGTACCTTTTTTGTTTAATTTTATGTGTGAAGTTGTTTTCTGCATATATGCCTGCACCACATGCATGCATTGCCCAAGGAGGCCAGAAGAAAGTCCCAGATCCCATGGGAGTAGAGTTACAGATAGTTAGGAGCTACCCTGTGGGTGCTGGGAATTGAACCCAGTTCCTCTTAACTGCTCAGCCATCTCTTCCTTCCTAGTTGATGCTACTTAAAGTTAGTCTAATATGCATCATTTCTTTTAGCTAGGGGCTTAATTCCTTAAGTTTAATAAGGATCCTTTTTCTATACTACGAAGTTGCCTAAATTGTTGAATCTCATGGACAAGAGTAACTATCTGTCCATTTTACCACTTGTTTAGTAACAAGTGGTTTTCTAATTCCATGCTGTATCGAGATTCAGGAAATATGAACAGTCCCTGTCCTCAAGACTCTGAAAGGACAGATTGGGTGGCTCTGGAATTTTCATCATCACTCTGCCTCTAAAATTTCCATCCAAGGCTGAAACGCAGGTTCAAGACTATTACTGTATTCCTCACAGAAATTGTAAGAATTGCTGGTTTTGGATGCATACCAGGTGGGCTTATGTGAGCAGCCAACAGTCCTGGCAGACTGGACAGGGATTGATAGGCTTGATACTCTCTTCTCCATGGGTATACAGGAAGGGTGGCAGAGTCGCAGTATGTTTTGACAGAAACTGCCCTCTTAATCACCATTGCCTATGTAGATCCCAGTTATATCACTTCAGCCTGCGAGATGGTGGCAGAGATGGTGGAATCCCTGCAGTCAGTGCTGGCCTTGGGCCACAAAAGGAACAGTACCGTGCCTTCGTTTCTCACGGCAGTGCTTAAGAATATTGTCATCAGTCTGGCACGTCTGCCCCTGGTCAACAGCTATACACGTGTGCCCCCTCTGGTAAGTCATTGCTGAAATAGGATAGGTGGTATTTACTAGCAGCCTTGGGGTGGGGTGATCCTAAGACTTAAGTAGAATATTTTGGGGAACATTCAGGAGAAGGAGGACAGAGTACTGGAATCTCATACATGCAAGGCAAATGTCATACCTATCACTGAGGTTCATTTTCAACCCTTGGTTTTTGTTTTTGAGATTATAATTCAATTATAATATTTCTCCTTTCCCTTTTCTCCCTTTTAACCTTCCCATGTGGCCCTCCTGGTCTTTAAATTCATGGCCTTTTTATATTGTTAGTGTGTGTGTGTGTGTGTGTGTGTGTGTGTGTGTGTGTGTGTAAGAGAGAGAGAGAGAGAGAGAATTCTTGAATATAACCTGATTAGTCTGTATAATCCTCCCTGTATGTATGTTTTCAGGACTGAACAACCAATTGGTATGTTCTTCCCTGGTAAGGTCACCTCTCCTGTTTCCAGCTTTCCTCAATTGCCTATAGTTCTTTCTGTAGGATGAGGCCTCATGCAGACCTTTAATTTTTGGGAGTAGGATCTTGCTCAATTTGGTAGTAACCAGGGCTGGCCTCAAACTTGAGATCCTCTTCTCTGTTTCCCTAATGCTAGAATTGCTATAGGCATACATGCCCATTTATCACACAGTCTTTATTATTTTACACGTAGGTAGTTGTGACACCTGTGTTGTTCCCCAGGCATTCTGTGTAGTGGTTATTAGCAAAAATACTGGGTTTTCAAAAATGAGCTAAAGTACTAACCTTCATTTCCACTGATGTGTTCATGTTGGATGTGATTCTGAAAGTGATTACACTAATTAATGGTAAGCCAGAAATTTTACTCTTCAATATTTTCTTTAAAAAGTGTCACCTTTGAAGATTTCATACAAAGCTGGGCATAGTGGTGTGTGGGGGAAAAAAAATGCAGATTTCTGAGTTTTAAGCCAGCCTGGTCTACATTGTTCCACTATAGCCAGAGCTACATCAGTGAAAGAACGAAAGATTGATTCATAAATTTAGGGAGACTGCATCAGAGAGAAAGAAAGATTGATTCATAAATTTAGGGCGACTGTATCAGAGAGAAAGAAAGATTGATTCATAAATTTAGGGACAACCACTATTGTGGGTTTTCTCTTGAAATTTTCTTCGCATATCAGCTTAAAATAGGCAGGTTCTTGGTTCAGCAGGAACTTAGTATGGGAAAGAGGGTTGACAGCAGCTATGCTGACCTAAGCCTGCTGAAATAGCACACTAGACATATCCTTTCCTACAAAAATCCTCAACAAGAAAACAAAGCTGGCTCATAGCTTACTTAAGCCAGCCAGAACACAAAACCAGACCCAAGGGGAGAGTGCTTTTCTCTTTATAGAATAGGGCATTTGCTGGGCCACAGTCTCTGCATGTGTGTGTTTGCATGTAAGAGCCTGGAAAAGTTCACATTTAGAAAGTGATGGTCATTGGACCTTAGAGTTGCAGAGGCCCATCTTGAGTACTGTGGCTTCACTGTGCTGGAAGTACTTACAGAAAAGAGCTGTGGACATTGGGAAGAGCACAGTAGAAATCCAGATCATCATCCGACACTGCTGCATGGGCTTTAGCCCTGGGTAGGAAGCCTTCCTTGTGGAGACTGTGCAGGAAGGCAGTATAGAGGTCATAGAAGGCTATAGGGGATCTGCCTAAATAGGCCATGTGCTGTAGGTAAAACTCCCATCAAGTGCTTTTAATCCGCATTGCAGAGGTTCCCCTGGGCATGCCCCAGAGACTTTTATGATTGTATAAGAGATTTATAGAAGGCTTTTCTATAATAAAGAGAGCTTGGTTGTAGGAATCTGGGGAGGCTCCGTTAGGTCCTCATGGCTTCACTGAGGCACATAGCTGAGCTGGCAAGATGGTCTTGCTACTGGAATAATATAGGGTGTGCCTTAGGGTTTTGTGTATAGTGCTTGTCCTGATATCTAATGGCAGAACTCAACTTGTCAGAATTGATAGAATGAACAGTAGTGTTGGCCTTGTGCCTGATTGCCAACGCATATTTATGCACGAGACTGAACTTAGTGTCTGCCTTTTTTCTAACACACATTAATGTTTATCTCCCACAAGGAATCTAGCTTGTGTACAGCTGGTCTGAGGGTGTAACAAGAAGAGGGTTGGCTTTGGGAAGGTAGAACAGAGTGGTGGGAGTCAAGCTTGGGCTTGAAGGTTCTAGGCAAAAGCTGGGGGAGCCTTTTGTGGAAAAGCACTGGTTCTGGAAAAGCCTATGTGAGTAGTGAGGGGAGTGCAGCTGGCTCAACGGGGAGACTAGTTGAGAGAAGGGGGGAATCTCTTGTTTTCCTAGTGGCATCTCCATCCAGTTGTTACTCTCTTTTCATCTTCTCAGGTATGGAAACTTGGGTGGTCACCCAAACCTGGAGGGGATTTTGGCACAGTGTTCCCTGAGATCCCTGTAGAATTCCTCCAGGAGAAGGAGATCCTCAAGGAGTTCATCTATCGCATCAACACCCTAGGTACCCAGTCCTCAATCCCATACACCACACACACCCGAGCTCCAGGGTAGGGCCATCTCATGGCAACTGGAAAGGTTCTGGGATAATAGGAACAAACCTTCACACATTTCGCAGCACATATGGAGTTATGATAAAAAAAAAAAAAATAGACCTAGGTGCACATAGACGAGGCAGTGTGTGGGGTTGCATATCAGGCTCTTTGAACAAAGATACATGTAACTATCATAGGAAGCCAGACCCTGTCTTCATATTTAGGCTAAACTGTACAAGTGGGCTGGGAATATGGCTCACTCTGTAGTGTTTGCCTAGCACCAAGGAAGACCAGAGTTCAGTCTCCAGGGCTACAACAACAAACTGTAAGTAGTGGAAGTGATTTCCTCTGTCTGCTACTTTGACCTCGTGTTCTCACTTAAGTCATTTTTCTCCTATGTGAAATGTGCAACTTGGGGAACATGGCAGGCTAAGTGTCACAGGAGCCAAGGTGGTAGAATGAGGAAGATAGATTTGGCCACACAGTGCCACTCATTCCTTGGCTGAACAGTATGGGACCCTCTGTGCTATGGCCCATAAAATGAGTATTGTGTCCTCTTCATGTGTTTGCTACAGATGTGAACATGAAGAATATACTTAATGTCTTAGCAGTAGCATGAGTAGTTCTCCTGTCAGGCCTCTTTTCTGCTTTCTGAAGTACAATCTAAATTGCTCCCCCCCCCCGCCTTTTTTTTCTGGATGAAGGTATGTCCTAGTCACTGTTCTATTACTGTGAAACGATACCATGAACAAGGCAACTCTTATGAAAGAAAGCACTTAGTTGGAGGCTTGCTTTCAGTTTCAGAAGGTTAGTCTGTTATTGTCATGGTGGAAGCAGACAAGCATGTTGCTAGAGCAGTAGCTGAGAGCTTTATATCTTGATCCACAAACAGCAGGCAGAGAGCCTGGTGTGAGCTTTTCAAACCTCATCATCTTCTCACAGTAACATATATCCTCCAACAAGGCCTCATCTCCTAACCCTTCTCAAACAGTTTATCAACTAGGGGCTAAATATGCAAATTTTTACCAAACTCTTTCAAACCACCACAGGGTGTGTTTGGGTAGTGTGATTATAATCTTCATAGCCTTCCCCGGCTGGGGTATTTCCTAGAAGAGCCCAGGTACCTGATCCATTGTCTGATCCATGTTAGTACCTTAGGCTTCTTCAGGTTTTCTTATTCAGATTTCAGCAGCCTATCTCAGTTTCCTATGTCCATAAATTAAACAGTTTATCACTGTCCCCAGTAACTTCTGGAGTAGGATCAGGCAGCTCCCATGAAGAATTTTTTTCCTGCCTGTCTTAGTTATGTTTCTGTTACTTTAATAAACACCATGACCAAAAGCAATATGGGGAAGAAACGGTTTATTTCTCCTTATAGCATAAAGCTCTATCCCTGAAGGATAGGGCAGGACAGGAACCTAGAGGGAGAAACAGGAGTAGAAGCCATGGAGGAATGCTGCTTACTAGCTTGCTCTCCAAGGCTTACTCAGCCTGCTTTATCAAAGCATGCAGGACTGCCACACCACACACTAGTTAAGCAAACTCCCTTGAGTCCGAGTCATACCCCATGTTCCAGGAGATCCTAGCATTTGATATTCTACTTTTCTGTCTTTGTTCTATCCTTGCCTTACAAGGAGTGCTGCAGATCTTCTTGAATCATGGTGGGAACACCAAATGCAGCCGTTTGTTGGACTTTATGCTGATGTAGCTCTTTAGTGAACCTGAGGAATGGCCTCCTAGATGGCCTTTGCTGCTTGCTGGAGTGTTCCCAGCCCAATGCCATGCTTTTTTTCATTATTTATGTTTATTTACTTTATGGAGGCAGGACTCACATGAACATGCCCATAGCGCAGCGTGTACATGGAGGGCAGAGGATAGTTGACAGGAATCGGTTTTCTCCTTTTTCCATGTGGTTCCTGGGAATTGAATTCAGATTGTCAGCCATCTTGCTAGCACTAATATCACCAGCTTTACAGAGACCGAATTTTCGTGTATGTGGTTTTGTGGTCTGGTCTGAAATTTCATAGACTTAAGGTGACACTTTTAAAATGCTTAGTAGACAGGAATAGCCTGGCCTGCTTGAGTGAAACCTGTGTGGACATCCTTGTCACTGTACCACACAATGGGGGATTGAAGGGCAGTCTGGGCTGCTGAACTTGGCCTGTGCCTCTTGACCTTGGTAGCATAACTGACTTCCATGCTACAATGTCCTTCATGGTAAATGGAGAGACTAGTATTCCCTATGCTATAGGATTGCCCTGAAGATCTTGTGCTAGGAGCAGCACTGATGGCGTTATATTGTCAGTGTTTCTTCATGGGTTTGGAGAGTTGGGAAACTATCTAATGTAATGATTGCTTCCCAGGGTGGACCAGTCGTACCCAGTTCGAAGAAACTTGGGCCACCCTCCTTGGTGTCTTGGTGACCCAGCCCCTGGTGATGGAGCAGGAGGAGAACCCACCAGAGGTGAGACTTCTATAGCTAGAAGGTGGCTAAGTAAGAACCTGTAGCTATGGCAACTGGTGACTCTGTTTTGGAACAGGAAAGCAGGCTGATCATATCTCAGCTGATGCTCCACAGTAAAGACAAGCCCTCTGAGATGCTTAGAGACTGAGGTTTCCCATAGCTAGGATGCATCTTTTACTATATGATACATTCCACATCAGTGATCAATAAGATTGTTCTCTGTCTGCACTTTTGCATTCTTTTGTTCATTTATCACTATCTGAAGGCATGTTATAGAATTAAAACAAAAAAGGCCATGAATCCAAGTCATGTTCTTGTTTCTTTTGTTTTTAAATATCTTAGAGGTATTGTTTGCTTAGTATTAATGTACACCATGCTAATAAGACATGAATAACCACCAAATTTTTGTGTGTTGAAAGTACTGGGATATGAGCCCTTGGTTCTGGGAGATGTGAAATGAACTGGGGAAATGACCGATAAGAGAGTGAATCTATATAGGCCACAAGTCATCAAGATCATCTTCCAACGTTTCTGTAACTGCCAGGTTGCCAGAGGCAGTGTTCTAAAATGATAGTATTTAAGAGCAATGTCCTCTGAGGTAAATGCCTATTTGGAGTTCTATGCCAAATATTTCCATACTTCAGGTTACTCCAAGGCCTAGGTATATAGATGTGTGACCAATGCCAAACAAACTTGGACAAAAGACCCTGGCTATGGGAAGCCATAGGACTTAAGGAATCTAATTCTCCTTTCTGAAGCCTTATGGCTCTTGGGCTCTGTGTGAAGTAGAGGCAGAATAAGTAGTTGGTATCTTGTTGTCATGTTGTCAATGTGTGGACTGTTCCTCTAGGAAGATACAGAAAGGACCCAGATTCATGTCCTGGCTGTGCAGGCTATCACCTCTCTAGTGCTCAGTGCAATGACTGTGCCTGTGGCTGGCAATCCAGCTGTAAGCTGCTTGGAGCAACAACCCCGGAACAAGCCCCTGAAGGCTCTCGATACCAGGTTTGCCTGAGTTCCTATGTGGGCTACATTCTATTGCAAAGGATGGTGAGGTAGCCCACTCCACTTTTAAATTCCCATACCCTTTCCTTTGTTAAAAGAATTGCTGTAACATGTGTCTGTGGCCCTGCCCAAAGATATAGATCCTAAAGTGATTTTTGTCATTAGTGACAAGCTGAAGACTTAGTGTGAAATTGTATGGGCTTCACTGGGTATTCAGGCTCAGATTTCTGGTTTAGGAATGAGCACCTGCTGCAGGGTTTGCTTGCTGTTACACCAGCTGCTTCAGGTAAGTGAAAGAGAAGTCCTGGTGGTTTTCATTCCTGTAATGTTTGAAAAAAAGCAAACATGTGCCAGGCGGTGGTGGCACACGCCTTTAATCCCAGCATTTGTGAGTTCGAGACCAGCCTGGTCTACAAGAGCTAGTTCCAGGACAGACCCCAAAGCTACAGAGAAACCCTGTCTCGAACCCCCCCCAAAAAAATGTTCTTTCTTTTGGTTCTGATTTTAGATTTGGAAGAAAATTGAGCATGATCAGAGGGATTGTAGAACAAGAGATCCAAGAAATGGTTTCCCAGAGAGAGAATACTGCCACTCACCATTCTCACCAGGCCTGGGATCCTGTCCCTTCCCTGTTGCCAGCTACTACAGGTAAGGAAGGAGCTAGAACAAGAGTGTGGCTAGCATTCTTTTTTTAAAAAAATTATTTATTTTTATTTTATATGCATTGGTGCTTTGCCTGCATGTCTGTGTCAGATCTTGGAGTCACAGATAACTGTGAGCTGTCATATGGGTGCTGGGAATTGAACTCAGGTCCACTGGAAGAGCTGTCAGTGCTCTTAACTGCTGAGCCTTCTCTCCAGCCCATGGCTAGCATTCTTGCTGTGACTTAACAAGGAGACTGCATGCTGAGTGTATTGCCCCCATTCACAAGTCTCATGCTTTGCCTAGATTTATATCACCATAAGCACCAGGATGTTTCTTGCTTCAATGAAGAGAGTTTTGTAGGTTCTTTTTCTTTCCATTGTGTTTATTAATTGTACAGTTACTGTGTTCCATAAAGACATTTTCATACAAGTGGATGATGTATACTGAACTTTGCCATCACCCTCGTTATTGTTGAACAAACTGCTTCAGTCTTCTAATTACCTCATTCTTTTAGGAATTTAAGTACCTTGAAGACTTTATTTGGGGAAGTTTCTGTATGGAAATGCAGTGTGTTGTGTATCCCAAAATGATTTTGGGAACATTGAATTTAAGAGAGCAGTGTGACTTTAAATGGCCATGGGCTTAGACCTTGAGGAGCCTCTGTCTGGACCAGTAGAGTGGGTATTGACATAGATACTTGCTCTGTAGAGTCTTGAGAAAGGTGTGAATAGATGGCTATAGGAACTCAGTACAGCTCTAAGGGCATCAGAGTGCCTTGGGGAGAGAATGGGTGGTGTGAGTTCTAACACTGTTAGTTTGAGGCAGCTATAGGAAGAGTCTGGTTTGCCTACCAGGCTTGCCAGCTTGACAGGTTGCCAAGTGACAGTACTCTGAGAGCTCCTGGGCCTCTGCATATCTGAACCATCCTGCCAATGAAGAGGAAAACCAGATTGGACAGACATCTTTCCAGCCAGTCAGGGTCTTATGCAGTGCTATGCTGATGTTTTACAGGTGCCCTCATCAGCCATGACAAGCTACTACTGCAGATCAACTCAGAGCGGGAGCTAGGCAACATGAGCTACAAGCTGGGCCAGGTCAGTTACACCATTCCGTTCCCTCCTGAGGATTATAGGCTGAAATTATAACCAGCTTGTCTGTCCTCAGGCTTGAGCCACATACCACATTCAGAGAAAAGTTTTATTTACATACTTTATTCTAGATTTCAATATATTTTGCATATAAGCATGCAGATGTGTATAAAACATAGTGAACTGATGTGAGACAGGAGAGAGCTAAGAAGTATGAAAGGTCAGGAAGGGCAAAATAAAGTCAGCTGAGAGCTGCTCAGTCATATGCAGCACTGAAAGCTTCCTGGCTGCTAGTTCAAAGAGCAACTGAGTGCATAGCTTAGCAGATAGCATTACACTTTAGTAAGAACAATAAGGACAGTTGACAGCTGCTGACTGCAGCGGTCAGGGAGCTGTGTTACCTGCTGCTTTTCTAGACAAACCCCTCTGTTCCTTTCTACCTTTGCAGAGAAAGTTCTGCCCTTAGATAAGTCATAGTGACAGTCAGAATGTGAGGCGCTCTTCATGGAGTGTTTCTAAAGATGAGGTAATAAACAAGATGCCAGGGGCCCCTAGGTACATGACCATGTTCTAGGGTCCCATGTCCCTGGCTCAGTATCCCTTCTGGCTCTGTTACATTCATTTAACTCTGTTTCCTTCAGTACTGGAGTTGCAGTTCCAGTGTCTGTAAGCTGAATATAGTAAGACTGTGTGGGTCCATTTTAGCCCTGCCTTGCCTGGGATACCATACCAGCTATCCAAAAAAAAAAAAAAAAATGCTACTGGGATGAACTGCTTTGCATTTGTGGAAAGAGATGGTGCAAGGGGCTAGGTGTGGAGAACATTGGCAACTGGAATTTATTCACAATTCTCAGCTTGCCTTCATTGAAAGTATCTGAGGTCATAAGGGAAAATGCAAGAGGGTTTGTAGAGGAGCAATCAGAAGGGAGGTCACTGTTCGTACTGAGTGCAAAACCCACTTCATCTGGAGCTGCTTTTGGGGGTTTGGGGCTCTTGGCTGCCCCTTAACCTTCTTAAAACAATTACATCTCCAGCTGCATCCTTGGAGAAATATCTCTAAGCAATTAGCCCAGAAAAGCAGGGTCTACTCCTGAAAAACACAAATGAATGGGAACCAAGTTTATAAAATCCGTGTATGGTCCCCTTTCTTCAGGGACTATAGTGTCACTCTTTGGAGCCTCTTTTACTTCATACTTTTTCCAGACACTCATTCAAGCCTTGAACCTAAGGTCAAAAGTTTTTCTGCCAACAGTTTAGCCCTTGTACCCAAGGGCTCCTCTGACAGTAGCATGTAGGTCTGAAAGGGATAGATCATTACAGTGGTCCTATGTGCTCAGACTAGTGGACTGGCTCGTACCTACCCAACAAGAACTTTAAATCTGGTGCCTGCTTCTGTGGCAGGTATCCATACACTCTGTGTGGCTAGGAAACAATATCACACCCCTGAGAGAGGAGGAATGGGATGAAGAGGAAGAAGAAGAGGCTGATGTTCCTGCACCAACATCACCACCTGTGTCTCCAGTCAATTCCAGGTTAAACTGGCTTTTTTTTTTTTTTTTAAATAAGCAATTTGAAATTTCTTCTCAGTCACTTGATATGTTTGGGGTCCATCTTGAGGTGAACCTCTCATCTATATATGGGGAAAATATCCATGTTTCACACTCTGCAGAAAACACCGTGCTGGGGTTGATATTCACTCCTGTTCGCAGTTTCTGCTTGAATTGTACAGCCGCTGGATCCTGCCATCCAGTACAGCCAGAAAGACCCCCGTCATCCTGATCAGTGAAGTGGTTCGATCTGTAAGTTTACCTTCCCCTCTTTCCCCATACCCAGAAGCATGTGTGATGCTGTGTACACACATGCACATATATACACATACATACATGTACCAAATACACGTCACAGACACATCACACAAATACCATAATAGATGCACTAGATAGCTACCATATACATAAATGCATACATACCATACTTGTATGTGCCATGCATTTGCTAGATACACAGAGAGACACATACATATACAGACATAGACACGTACACATACATGCATACATTCACACATACACACACCCCACCTGGTTTGTAATGGCTCAGAACTTGTAAAGGAATTCCTGCATTCTCCCAGGTCTGGAGGGAGAGAATGTTTAAAGTTGGTGATGGTGACAGGACAGATGTTCTTTTTCAGATCGAGAGCAGGTAAATGCTCTCAAATGTAGCACCAGTGTGTATGTAGTATGTCAGTTGCTGTCACAGTTCCAAAGGCCCACCTTATCTGTCTGTTCCTTCTGGGGTGGTGACAAACAGCTGTGGACTCCTAGACATTACCCTTCTTAGATAAGTAGATAGGTCAGATAAATAGTCTCATGGTACTTGGTGCTCTTCAGCTACAGCCCCAAACATAGGGTGTTTGTTTTATGAGTGACATCTATCAATATTGACAGGGCTGGAAAGAAAAACTGAAAGGCTCTAAAATTGTCACTTGGTCTTTTTAAAAGTGATAGTAGGAACTGGAGAAAGCAGTAGTTAAGAGCACTGGCTGTTTTTTCAGAACCCAGGTTCCATTCTAAGAACCCACATGGGGGCAAGTTCCAGGGGATCTGAGTCCCTCTTCTGGCTTCTGTGGGCACAACACACACATGGTATGCCAGCATACATGTAGGCAAAACACCCACACACTTAAAGATAAATAAAAAAAACAAATAGATAATAGATAAGTGATAATGGGGCCAGCAAGATGTCTCAGCAGGTTAAAGTGTTTCCTGTGCAGCAGATCTGACAGCCTGAGTTTGATCCTCAGAACCCACAGTAAAAGGAAAGACCTGACTCTCAAGAGTGGCTTCCTGGCTTTCACACACAAGCTGTGGCTTTATGCATACCTGCACTTATACACATACATTATCCACACACTCAGTGGTAATAAATAAGTAACAGTGATAACAGAGAGAGAAATGATTGCCCATTTCTTGCTCCTAGGAGTTTTGAGCGCATGGCTCTGTATTAATGGACATTGCCTGAAAATGATCACCCCTGTATATGTGGCAGCTGAAATCCAAGCTCTTTCTCCATCTGTAGTGTATATGCAAAGTCATTTTTAACATGATACTCTGTTACCACTTCTACATTCTGTATTTTAAGTCTCTCCAATCAGGACTGAAGATTCCCCTATTTTTTCTCATGCCTTGCCACCCACTGCATTTTAGACTGCATTTCTTACATTCCCCTGGGTGTAATGCTCTCCTTCTTGTTCTGATCTTGCATATCTCCAGCTTCTCGTGGTGTCAGACTTATTCACTGAACGCACCCAGTTTGAAATGATGTATCTAACGCTGACAGAACTTCGGAGAGTGCACCCTTCAGAAGATGAAATCCTCATTCAGTACCTAGTGCCTGCCACTTGTAAGGCAGCTGCTGTCCTTGGTATGGTGAGTGAGAGGTGTGCAGAGGCTGCCCCCGTTGAAGCACTTTGGTGTTGGTCAGATGTGCTGCATGCATCTGCATACTTGAAAGGCCTGTCCCAGGGTAAGGTCCTTGGCACGGGAACCACAGCTCTGGTCAGCCAAAAGAACTCAGTACCTGTTGATCATCCCCACAGGAGACCGAGATGTTTTGTGGTGAACATGGTTGAAACACCTGTGCCCCTTGACCTTTATGCCATTATAGTAGGGTACCTCTCCAGGACAAAAAGTGTGAGGGCACTGGGACAGCACAAATATTGGAACCATGCCTTGCTTCTGTGGCCAGTCTGTCATTTTGACAGCTCCACTCCATTTCTCTGGTAGGGTCTGGATCCCACTGTATTGCTTGGCCTACAAAGGTCTTCCCTGGTGACCCATTTGTCATAGTAAACTTGCACTTCCACTTTGGGAAATGTAGATATCTATCCTTCACATCATAATTGTCTTGGTCCAGTTGTATTGCTGTCACAAAACACCTTAGACAGGGTAACTTTTTAACAACAAATATGTACTGGGAAATCCCAAATCAAGGTGTTCTTTGGATACCTTATGTGTACTTCATACCTAGATTCCCCCACTCATCAGCATTCCTCATTATTCTGCTGCTGGTTTATCAGAATTTGGTTAGTACTACTTGTTTTGCCTTTCCTGTATGTATACTAAGTGGTTCTCATAGAAAATATGTTAGATACATACATAAAAATAATTACCTGTGTGTTCCACTTCTTGTTGGTGCATATTGGAAGGGCATCAGCATGGCCAGTAAAGTAAGGTGACTCTAGACTGTTGGCTCAGGCTCTTTTTGCCCTGTCACTTAATGTTAAAATATTACCATGTTTTTAAATTAGGTTAAAATTTATCATTAAATGTTAAAATTATCATCATGTTTTTAATCTATTTTTCATGGAATCCATTTTTGTAATAACAATAGAAACTTACTTGTTCAGGGCTAGAGAGAGGACTCAGTGGGTAAGAACACTTGGTGCCCTTACAGAATACCTGATTTCGTTTCTAGCACCCACATTGCCAACTTATAATCAACACCTTCTGGTTTCTACAGGTTCCCATAATGCGCATGCATATTTAACATGTGGACACATATACACATACCACATACAAAAACTAATTTTTATAAAAAGAAACTTACTTGTTCAATAGACACATGAGTGGCTGCTCTGGTGAAGTGGTTGGGGCTACTGGCAGGAGTGGTGTGGATGAGCCTGTTGAGCCCATTTTCCATGTGCCATATCTTCCCTTGTTAGAACCTGTTGTCACTGTACCTAGAGGCTAGCACAGGTATACAGTATGGGTGGCCATGCTTAGCATCATCCAGAGAACAGGAACAATGAGCACTTTGTCCCCCTGTGTGAGCACACTCTTCAAAGCAGGCATCTTCTGGGTGCTGTCAGGACTGTGTCCTTGTGGGAGGTCTATTTTCCTTCATGGGGGGGCTTTAGTGGCTTGATTTTCCTTGTAAGTGTGGTTTTGTGCTCAGGCCCAGGTTCCTCGGGCAAAATGTAAATCAAATGCATCAGGCAAATAATGGTGATTTTTAAAGAACAACCCCAAGGCGGAATGATGACTGGCTCCAGTTCCCAGCTCTGTGTACAGAGGCGGCTGTCCTTGAAGGCAGTTGTCTTCTGAGAGGCTTTTAGCTGCCTGTGTTGTACAGATGGTGTTGCACTGCTGCATTCCTCTTCCTGGGGAAACTTGAGCAAAGGTCTGCTCACCCCAGATAGGCCACTGATGATCCAAGTCCGGCTTGGAAACCAGTGTTTGGCTTTCCTCATATAGGCATGGGTGAGGACTTATCTATTGGAACTGTAGTGACTTCAAAACAGCTGCATACTAAAACGTCCTACCATGGCATGGGTAATGTAACCTCAAGAGCTGCATAAATGGAGACATAGCACCCTTCTCAGTTAACCTTCCCAAGACCAAGTGCAGCTGGGTCAGGAATATGTGCAGTATGCTGAGGTTCAGGTTTGGGTCCTTAACTACCCATGCTATGAGGGAACATTATAGTACTGTACTTGTGAGAGTCTTGTGTGAATGCAGGTAATCCGGCTCTTCTGATTTCAACATGGCATGACTGTGTCATGTCCAGAGGTCAGTGTTCCACAATACGAATCCAAACTGTCACTGTTCTTTGCTCACTGTTAGATCTACAGCCTTCAACACATATCCTGGTGTTATGCTTAAAGAAGTGTGGTTAGAGACCTCAGTTGTACTATCCTTAGGAAGGACACACGACCTCATGGAGATGGATAGAGGGGTGAGAAAGAAGTAACTGGCAAGGACTTTTAACCTTCTTTAACCCAAGACCCTTCCCTGGAGAGGGTTGGATGGCCTCTTTGTTTCTGTGATAGCTCTGACTGTCCTGGAACTCACTCTGTAGACCAAGCTGGGCTTGAATTCAGAGATCCACCTGCCTCTGTCTCCTGATTGC
Source organism: Dicrostonyx torquatus (assembly GCA_028555095.1). Taxonomy (NCBI): domain Eukaryota; kingdom Metazoa; phylum Chordata; class Mammalia; order Rodentia; family Cricetidae; genus Dicrostonyx; species Dicrostonyx torquatus. The sequence continues at coordinate 147,649 of JAQHUG010000349.1, read as the reverse complement.
TGGGATTAAAAGTATACACCTCCACCACTTCTTCTGTCATGAGACCAAATGAGTCCTCAGTCAGCCTTTTCTGGTAGGGTGTTTGTTAGGTCACTGAAGTGCTGCTGCTGGAGTGCATCACACAACAGCAGTCTTCACTGCTGGAGGAGTCCTGGGTCAAGGTGTGTGCTGGGGGTCTGGGCAAAAATTCCACTGCCACATTTAGAATACCCCGAGAAGATGATACCATGTCAGTCCAGGTTAGCACAAATTAGTGTTAAGAGCTCCACAACTACCAACAAGCTTTTGCTAGGAGGAGCCAGACCATAGTTAATTATAGTGAAGAGACATGAAGCAAAATTAGCTGAGGGAGAGAATTCCTGGGTAAAGCCTAGAAAACCAGGTTTGAATACTGTTCCAGAATAGTCATACAGAACACAACTCATTCATCCAGTAGGTAGACAAGGAGTAGACAACACATATGAGATGTTCCTACAGAGGGCGGCAGAGCTCAGAATCCAGTGTTATCAGTCAAGGCAGGTTACAGGAGCACCCTACAACTCCAAAAGGGAAAGCAAGTAGAGGCACAAATCACATTTTCCACATAAGGCGAATCCTCTCTCAAATTCAGATTTTTATATAGGGTCAGCACTGTACACCAACCTTTCCTACATGGTATTCTGCCCCCATGTGGCTTCTACTGTGTGCTAGATTATAGCCAGGCCCTTTCAGTTTCAGGGAATCAGGCCATTGGCAGTCAGCAATCAACCCATCTCCAGCAACTCATGTCTGTGCTTGTATTTAGGACAAAACTGTGGCAGAACCAGTCAGCCGCCTGCTGGAGAGCACACTCAGGAGCAGCCACCTCCCCAGCCAGATCGGAGCCCTGCATGGCATCCTTTATGTGTTGGAGTGTGACCTCTTGGATGACACTGCAAAGCAGCTCATTCCAGTTGTTAGTGAATATCTGCTGTCCAACCTCAAAGGAATAGCCCAGTGAGTGGGGCTGCCGGGGGGGCTTTAGTATGCCTTATCAACAACAAAAATAAAAAATAAAACAGAAGATCCCTGTTTGACTTTAAAAGTATATGCTAGAACTGGCATAGTAGTACATGCTTATAATGTCAGCATTTGAGAGGCTGGGGCAGAAAATTGGGCGTTAGCTTGAAACTAGCCAGGGCTACAGATGAGATCCTATTTCAAAAGTAACAAAGTATATGCCAGGTTCTAGTAGGTGACAGGCAGGGAACCCAGGAGGGTACCTATTTTAGGAAATAGTAATCATGAGACACAAGGACACAAGTATATGTCAGAAGCTTTCGTCTCTAGCAAGATGAAAAGTCCTGCCTCTGTATCACTCTCCTACAGTACTTAGCACACTGATGTGGACCAACTTCCTTATTCTGTCACCAGACTTAGCTTCCTCTTTAGTTTCTGATCAGCCCCGTGTTTCCTGTGAGACCCTTTTATTTCTGCTCTGATCTCCACCTGCCCCTAAAGATGTCTAGCTGTATAGCTGCACATGGATATATTGCTGGTCCTTTTGATAACAAGTTGAGCCCATCACAGCTCTGTTTTAGAAGCAGAAGGAGGAGCTGTGGCCTAATGGAACACAACTGGGCACTCAGAGTTTGGTATATGAGTTAGGGATGAGAAGGGAGTTGGAGGAAAAGCCAGCTGTTCTGTGATGGATTGTCGATTGAGAAATGCAGAGTAAAGTTAAAAGTTTGGAGATGGTGAGGTCTTAGGCTGACAGACATAACAGGTGTGCAGAAGAGCATTTCAGGGGCCCAGCAGTCAGTGGCAAATCGAGCTGGGACAGAGATAGCTTGTAGGAAGGTGCTTTCTTCCCTGTAAGCAAACAGCCACCCCTGCAATTGAGGTCCTGGCCTGGGGTAGAGTTGAGCAGGTTATATGAAGGCACAATCTGCTGAGAAATGAAGAGGGCAAAGAGAACTGGGGCGGGTATGAGGCGCTTACATTGTCCAATCAGATAATAAGTAGATCTTGCTCAGTGCTTTGGGCAGAGAGTCCCATGTCACATACAAAGCAGTAGCCAGTTCCTAGATGTGACAATGTCATTTGAACACATCTGAAAGGGTAGAAGAGATGATGTGTGGTTCCTTTGTTTATGGTGACATTGATCTAAATCATATGTTAGCCAGGTCCCTACTGTTGCCATTGGCAACAGGTACCAACTGGTGATCCATGAAATAGAGTGTTAAAAGTTAGCACATGCCACACATGGAACAAACACACACCCTGAGGAAGCATCCTAAACATGAAGACTCTGCAGGGAGAGTGAAGCGGCCTATGAAGAGGTACAGCATTGAGATGGTGTGCCAAACTGAGGCCGTGCAGCTCTGGAAACCGTGTAGACCAGCCAGGTGAAAAGCCCTGGAGACTCTGGCACAGCCCAGGGTTCTATACTTGATAGTCATGAATGGATATGCTTTAAAACTGTTCCCACTGCAGACAGCCAGGGGTGTTATATGTGACTAGGTATGATTTGTTTCCCATTCTCAGCTGCGTGAACATTCACAGCCAGCAGCACGTGCTGGTGATGTGTGCCACTGCATTCTATCTGATGGAAAACTACCCTCTGGATGTGGGGCCAGAATTTTCAGCATCTGTGATACAGGTGAGACAGCTCTGGATGGGCTCTATTGGACACAGGCAGGCTTCCTTGGGAACCGTACCAGTGGGTCATTGTGCTTTTGAGGAGGATAAGAACAAACCTTTCTTCTTGTCTAGATGTGTGGAGTTATGCTGTCTGGAAGTGAAGAGTCCACCCCCTCCATCATTTACCACTGTGCCCTCCGGGGTCTGGAACGTCTCCTGCTGTCTGAGCAGCTCTCTCGCTTAGATACAGAGTCTTTGGTCAAACTAAGCGTGGACAGAGTCAATGTACAAAGCCCACATCGGGCCATGGCAGCCCTAGGCCTGATGCTCACCTGCATGTACACAGGTGAGCAAGTTGTAAGGGTCATCGACTCACCTACGGCCATTGTGCCTGGCCTAGCTTCTAAGAAGTGAAGCAGGAACATACTCAGGGTCACAAGCCAGGTCTCATGGTGCTGCAGCTTTATTGTGGCCCTAGACCAGCCCTGTTACCTTTCTAGAAATTGTAGGGCCCAGGGCAAGGGAGCAGCTCACATGACACCACCATGAATAGGTTTCAGAGCTGCCTCTGGCCACCGCATCCCTGAAAGCTGTAAGGAAGTTGAGGTGGGTTCTACCTTGCTAGGGACTCTAATCACCTGTTTTTGAAGGGTCTGGGTTTATCTGGTCCAGTCCTATATGAGTCACCAAATGCTGATTTCAAGCCTCTTGGGTTTCAATCCTATAGCTGCCTGAGTGTTTCTGTTTCAGGAAAAGAAAAAGCTAGTCCGGGCAGAACCTCTGATCCCAGCCCTGCTACGCCTGATAGTGAGTCTGTGATCGTTGCTATGGAGCGGGTATCTGTTCTCTTTGATAGGTAAGAAATGCAGCACAACCCTACCTCTAACCTATCCTGTCATTGACTATCCTAGAGCCAAATTCAGAGCAATTGCCTCTATGTGTATTTGTTCATCCTCTTGAACTTTAAAATGCATCTTGTGGCCATTTTTCAATGCTTGAATATTCACAGAGCACCACCTCGGGACAGCTGGACCACATCACTGTCCTCATTGATGATGTCCTACAGTCCACTGCTAAGGAAATAAACACTCCTGGGAGTGGGCTCAAGTGCTATTGGTGGGCTTGGGCCACATCCACAGGAAGATACCCTTGGTTGGGTAGAGACACAGCCAAGTGTCTGAGTCACTTGTGCACTTCTCAACTGTACACTGCAGTTGTGTGTGTATTAGTGGGATAGTTGTAGGTCAGCTGTCTTTTGGGATGTGGCTAAGGGGCAAGTGTTGAATGTTGAGAAGAATAAACAGGAACAAGTGGTGCTGGGAGGTGGGGGCGAGGGAATCTTTGTTTGATGGAAAGAAAAACTCCTGGTTGACACTAGTGCTCTCATATAGGACATGTAACAGTGAAAAGTTCTTGGAGTATTTTGATGTGGAAAGTCTCTTCTATAATATCACCACCCCACCCTATTCCTGCTGTTCCTTTATAGTACCTTCTCACACTCTGCATTATTCTCCTTATAGTGGCAAAGGTCACCCTGTGCCTGAATCAGTCAGGGCAGCAAAAGAAAAACCTGTGTGACACAGGGTTTCTCTGTGGCTTTGGAGCCTGCACTGGAACTAGCTCTTGTAGACCAGGCTGGTCTCGAACTCACAAAGATCCACCTGCCTCTGCCTCCCGAGTGCTGGGATTAAAGGTGTGCGCCACCACCGCCCGGCTCACCTTCGAATTTTAAAGCTCATATCCTAATTGTGGTCTGAGCCCCGCTTGGAGCATCCCTGTGTGTCAAGGGCCTCTGAGCTTCAGTCCATGTTTCTCTGTGGACAGGACTGAGAGGTCAGGAACCAGGGTGAAACTCAGATCAGCTCCCCTCCTTACAGGATCCGCAAGGGGTTTCCCTGTGAAGCCAGGGTTGTGGCAAGGATCCTGCCTCAGTTCCTAGATGACTTCTTCCCACCTCAAGATGTCATGAACAAAGTCATTGGAGAGTTTCTGTCCAACCAGCAGCCATACCCACAGTTCATGGCCACTGTAGTATACAAGGTAAGGTTGTCCATGTGTGCGACAAGGACAGAGCAGGGGGTTGAAGGCAGAATCAATTCCACACTTCGAGTAGGTCTGTCACCAGGGCTAGACTCATCCTGTAAGATGGGTGACAGCTGTAGCCCCAGTCACTCTACTCCCACCCCCACCCCCCACTCCACAGCCCGACCTGTGCTCAAGACTCTCTCATCCCCAGGTTTTTCAGACTCTGCACAGTGCTGGGCAGTCATCCATGGTCAGGGACTGGGTCATGCTGTCCCTGTCCAACTTCACACAGAGAACTCCAGTTGCCATGGCCATGTGGAGCCTCTCCTGCTTCCTTGTCAGCGCATCTACCAGCCCATGGGTTTCAGCGATGTATCCTTCGATGGGTCTTTGGCCATATTTTAATCTAAACTCTACAGAACCCCACAGATAGCAAAGCGATGCTTAATTAACTCTTTTCCAAATATTGCCTCAGTGAGGACCAGCCTCCAGCAGCTAAGGGGTTTGAGGGTGAGTCTACAGAGTCAGCAGACTATCAATCAACTGTTCTATCTAAGGGAGTAAAACTTAATTCTCTGGGACTGTCGGGTGGGGGGACAACTGGACAGGACAAAACTTAAGTCTCTGAGGCCTGTAAAAAGTAAAAAACACACTCTTAGGGTCTTTCTCTATTTTCTCTCTAATCTTGTCTTTATTTTTTCTTCACAGCTTATATATCCTGACAAAATGTTTCAGACAGTATAAAAATTACAATTCTATCTTGTACATTCTATCTTTCAAGTTAGTGATTATAACAAATACAAGTAAAAAAACATGTTTCCCATTTTCCTTACATGGTTAAACATCCTGTGTATTATAAATGAAAAACAAATTATTCCAAGAACTCACATACATTCATGCCCAAGCAACTTGTAGATTAACACAGTGTAAGCAAGCAAAGTATTTTTCTCAGTCATTCTTTTACTGTCAGGCTGCATTTTGTGGTTTCAAAGAAAGAATCAATTTCTTTATTACTTGTCTCAAAAGTAATTTTATAATGAATCTTTAAAAAAAATCACTAACCTGATGTTTTATGAAAACCGGTCAATTCTACTTTACTCGTTAACATTTTTTAATATCAGGAAACTGAGGACAGAAATGAGTACAAGGAATTAATCATCTTTAATCAATTCTAGCAAGAAAGGCACATCAGCTAATAATAATTGGGCTGCTTTGTTCTTGCTCCTTGATCTTAACAAGTTCCTCACTGGACTATGCCTTTCTAAAACTTGAGGTTGTTTCCTTGAGTTTTTAACCTCAAAGCTAGTCACAAAAACATCTCAATCTAACCTTAAGTCATTTCCAAAGCTTTGTTTCAGCTATGATGCACTCCAAAACCTGTGAACACATCTCCCAACATTAAGATTAGAAGAATTTGAGCTAGCTGGGCTTCTGGGACTCAATTGTTTTTCTTAATCATTAATTTAAACCACAGTCTATGTGGCTTCTCAATAGAAACTCATGTGTTCTAGCTGCGTGACACTTGCTTGTTTTATATTTTATTCTCTGCAACCTCTGTTTTATCAGAGACAGGGGCAACATTTTATCCTACCTTTACCTATGTTAATTTTTCCACTAAACTAACCTAACTTTACTATATTTATTAAAAAACCCCAATCATCAAAATTCTACTTAAACTACCACTATTATTATATTAAATCATTGTTCCAGTCAAACAGCACAACTTAGAAGGAAATCACCTTAATAATCCACAGGTAAAAATGCCCAGTAAAACAGGATATTTCCAAAACTACATTAAGGGCAGTGGGGAGTCTCCCCATGCCCATTTATTCCATGCCAGGTACCAGAGAAAAATGGCAGCAGCAAAGGTACAGCAGTAGCAAGAAACATTCTGGGGCTGAGGCTCTCAGGGCCTCACCGGAGATTACCCAGCAGAGCTTTGCTTCCTGGTGAGCTGGTTTCCCAGACCTAACTGCCACCTGCTGCTCCTCTGACAGGGCCACCAGCAACTACAGGTATAAAACTTTGACAGGGACACAAAACAAGGTTTAACCATTTGCCAAACAATGCTGCCCAATGGCTGAGTTTGTGGCAGGAATGCTACTGCTGAAGGATGATGGGAGGGGAGCACAGAAGGGGAGGCAGGGCAGCTCAGGCCAGCCGCTGGCCCTGCGGCTGCCTTATCCTCTGGCATGCTTTATCCCTCTGAGGTTTTCTCAATGCTGCTTCTCATTAGCTCTCATCTTTATGCCGTGGTCACCCTTCTGGGGAAAGTCATAAATAAAGCTGCAGTTCCCGTCCCAACAGTGCTGCCAGGAGTTCCTCTTTTGGCAGCCTCCCCCACAGGAGACCACGAGAGCTACTGAGCAGCAAAGTTGTCTTGGTGGTGACAGCACAGCCTCACCCCAAGTACGGGAAAGCCTCCTAGGCAGGGTGCTAGCTCTACCCTTCCTGCACTGGAGCAGTGTGAGCAGGAACACCAGCCGCTAGTACTGTGGGTCCAGCCCAGGTAAGTGCTACTGCACAGAGCACTGGGAACCAGCACCCTATCTGCACTGCAGGGCTCCCACTTTCTGGGCCTCTCTGCCTTCCCACCCCTGCCCACCAGGACAGATAGCCGACTGCAGCTGGGAGAGGGTTGCAAGCAGCAGCTGCTGCTGATGTGCCTAGGCCACCCTCTGTTTTGGTTGCCTCCTGTCCTCCCTAGGCCTGTTGGTAGACTTAGGAAGGGAACCCCTTGGGGAGGCTGTCTTCCTACCCTTGCTTGTTATTCCCCTTAACTCTTCCACCAGCCTCCCACACATCATCAGCAGGATGGGCAAACTGGAGCAGGTGGATGTGAACCTTTTCTGCCTGGTTGCCACAGACTTCTACAGACATCAGATAGAGGAGGAATTCGACCACAGGGCTTTCCAGTCTGTGTTTGAAGTGGTGGCGGCACCAGGAAGTCCGTACCACCGGCTGCTTGCTTGTTTGCGAAATGTCCACAAGGTCACCACCTGCTGAGTAGTACCTGTGGCACAAGAGGCTGAGAGGAGGCAACTGCTGGGGCCAGAGCCGGGAGCCTGTGCCAAGCTTCTGCTGGGGCTGCCTTGGTCACACAGGCTTCCACTTGTGTCAGGTGGACAGCCAGGCAATGGCAGGAGTGTTTTACAGTGTGAGCTATGCAGGGAACATGTACTATGTTGGGGTTGAGCCTGAGTCCTGGGTCCTAGCCTTGCTGCAGCTGGTGGCAGTGCAAGGTTGACCAGGTGTTTGTCTTTTTCCTAGTGTTTCCCTGGCCATGGTCGCCAGGTCGCAGCTGTCCTGGTATGTGAAGCAGAAGTCCTAGCTCTTACCAGATGGTTCTGAGCCCTTCTGTCACACAGGGCTGGAGAACTCTCACCCACATTTCCACAGCAGAGTGTACCTGCCACACCAGAGTCTGGACACAAAATAAGTTTGGGGGGGGGCTGGGAACTAGGGGTGCCAGGTTTCCAGCATCATTTTCCCTTTCTCTGTTTTCTCAGGAGTTAAATTTAATTATATCAGTAAAGAGATTAATTTTGATGTAACTCTTCCTATGCCCGTGTAAAGTGTGTGACTTGCAAGGCCTGTGCTGCATGTGATAAAGTTTGTGGAAGTGGATGGACCTTCTGGCCTCCGCTCCCTCTCCTGTAGCTACTCAGTCTAGTCAGGCAGGTCCCTTGTGTAGCCCTCCCAACACCTGATGGCACTTGCACCTCACACGTCTCCCTTTTTTTATGCATCACATTTAACCAGCACAGAGAGAGGTGTTCATGTTCACTGCCCTCAGTGAGAATCCTATCTGTGGCCTAACTGAGGGGCTGAGGAGAGCTGCTTTCCACTGTTATGGCTGTGCAAGGCTTGCCTTGCTACAGCACCCCCTCCTCCCCTCCTCAGGCATGATTGTCAAGCTGTCTACTCAACAGTGATGATACCGTTTCCTAGTCCCTCAGCCTAACCAGAAACAGCCCCTGTTGTGTCCAAAGAGGCTACCCCAATAACCTCATCTCTGGTCCTGGCTGAGCTGGGCTGTAGCCTGCCCAGGAGCCAGCTAGCCATTGTGGATGCTGTCCCTTTGTATCTTCTGCGTGGTGGGGACCTGAGGAGTGCTGGCGTAATAACCCCAAAGATGTCTCTGAGCTATAGTTTGTTGGTTTGTCTCAGTTTCTCTTAGTCAAGGGAAAAGTTAGTGTCCTAGCAACTGTTAAGAATAAATCCAGCCCCTCTTTTGACCCTTCCCATCTTGCCTTCTGTCAGCCCAGGGGAATATAGACTTATGCCTATCAGAGCCCAGGGAGGGTTCAGCCTGACAAGATGAGGCACCAGAGGGAAGGTTCAGTATTGGGTCAGCCTATGGCCTAGGGATAGCCTCACATGCTTGTCAATGCCACCTCTCTTTCCCAAAGCCTGGGCCCAGAGTAGCCTGGACATATTAATGAAAATGAGCCCTGGACATGGGCTGTCCTCATTTCCTTGCTTGGTTTGGGAGCTCTGCTTATATGACAAGGTAGGTTCTCTGCTGCTTAGCTAAGTCATGTCCATGTGGATCAGGGGAAAGGGGTCATTTGGAGCTGTTTCTAGGCTGCCATGCTCCCAGGTTGGCCCAACAACTCTGCATATTGCAAGCCTGATTACTGCTTGTGGTAGACGTTTATAAGAAACTTGAATGTAAAATCTGGAGCCATTCCTATCAGTGAGTTCAACCTGGAGTTCAGCTGCTCTTGTTCCTAGAATGAACAGAAATAGTTGTTAGTATGAGACTAGAACAGCCTCTGGGCGCCACAGCCTAGAGATGCACCCAGGTACAGGCAAGCATGCATTTGCATGTATACATACCCAGAGTTGTATTTCTGTACACACACACACTCAAAGACATATGTAAGATATCTGACCATTCTTATTGAAAGCTGCCCTTTTTGGACATGCCCCATACAGTCAGCTTTGTGACTGGCATCTGAGAATGGGACTCAATTTAAAATCTGAAGGGGAACAAAAAGGCTCATTAAAGCTCCACTGGAGATATTGCTCCCCCTGACTGACTTCAGGAGGGATCAAGACTTTTCATCAAATTTCTCAAAATCTGGATTTCCAAACTTTATTTAAAAATGTTATTTTGATTGTGGGATTGGGGGGGGGGGACGGACAAGAGGTGGGATGTTGTTTTCCTGCTGGAAAGATTTTAAGAAACCAGGGTAGAACTATTTGGCAATGCACTTCAGCATGTTTCTTCTCCAAAATGTGCCTCCCTCCCACTGCTGGCCCCCTTGACATGTAGGTGACTTTGTAACTGCCAAGTGCCCTTTATTAGTCTCTCATTTCTGTCTGCACATGTACCCTTCAAGAGGGAAGAGTTAGAGCAGAGCCACCTTCAGCCCTATAGAATGTAGTGCCAGAGAAAGCACTAATTAACCCTGACAGGAAGCACCTTCTTGTGAGTGAAGCAGTTCTGCGTTCAACCCATGGAATAGGTCTTACACAGCAATAGCTTGGCTCAAAGCCACCTTGCAAGGAGCACTGCCTCCCTTTGTGGGGCTGCAGAATGAGTCTCTTCTTCCACCTGTGCACATCCTTCCCCACACAGTCTCACTTGGGTTTAAACCCTCCCTCTATTAACACTGAGCACTAAGAGCATAGCTGCTGCCAGGGCAGGCATGAAGCTGTCTTCTGGTACTTGGTGTGTGGAAGTAGAAGACACAGAGCTGCTGAGTTTGGGTGAGGAGCTCAGGATTGTCACAGGTTGGAAGAGAACTGTTCCTCAATGGGTCTGGAGCTTCCAGGAAAGAAGAAGCCATGCTCTGCAGTGTGACAGCGAAGATGACCTGAAGGTTCAGGGCCACCCTCTATGTGTGCTTGTCATACTTCAGTGCCATCAAAGGAACTGCTCCCCTCATTGTCTCTGGAAACACCCTCTGCTGGGTGTAAGGTGATGGTGGCAGAGACTTATCTGCAGAGGTTTGGCTGCATTCTAGGGGCTTCTGTCCAGGCCTTACTGCTGTGTGCCACAGGCTTCACTTGGAACCAGGAGGGCTGTGATGGGTGTGCCCCGGAGCCCAGTCCAGACCTGGCTGTCCACTTCCAAGTGGAAGGACTGACATGAAATGTATATTTAAAAATTTTAAATTACAGATATTGTACATTTGAATTAAAGAAGCAATTAAACCACCCGTTGTTACTGTCCAAGGCATGCTTTACTTACTCCTTTCAAGCATTTGAGGAGCGCATCCTGCTCATCTCCAGTGGGCAGGTTTACCACCCAGCAAGCTCTCTTGACACTGTAACGGTCAGGCAGTACTAAGGTATGGAATGAACCTAGGTACCTGGAGTTGGGGCCAGACCTAGAGTTATTCACAGTAGGGTTCTATTGAAGTGATCTCCCTGTCTTGGAGATATGGTGTACCAAATTCTGGTGGTAATTAGCATTTTAGGCCATCGTGCAAGGTCCTACATATTGTTGCAGCTTCCATATATTACTCCAAGGTACCAGAGAGGTGTCACATAGGACACACAGTTTGGCTTTAGAGTCTTTGCATAGTCTCCAACCCTTCCTTACAGATCATGTTCCTGTTCCAGGTGGAACCCCTCTGCTCCCCAACACAACTGGTCTTCCCACCTCTGTTCTAGCCTGACTGCTATGTCTACAATGCCTGCCCTGTCCTTTATAACTTGCAAATCTTTTAACCTTGTCAAAAACATTGCCCATCTTACTAGGTCCCTCCCTTTGTATCTGGGCTGAGCCTGAAGCACAGGCATTTTATTCACTAACCTATAGAAAAAAGGACTGTTTGGTAAACACGTTGTGAAAGCCCATCAAGTTACAGCTGAGAGGCAGGAGTTGTCTACCTTATTTCTCCACCTACCAGACACTGAAGTCTGCCTGGATCATTCTGCCAGTGCATGCCATTGGCCCTTCTAGGTCACAGGGTCTGTTTTCTGTTCATCACAAAGTGATGAACCCTGGCCAGGAAGGGTCTGGTAGGTACCTGACCAGATTTAGATCCCTGCTCAGTGTCTGATGGTATTCAAACTCCCTAATCTGTCTCGGCAGCCCTCTCTGGGACTATGGTAATCTTGCCCTTAAGGTCTTCAGCACCATTTGAGTTTTGGTGACTTCAGGGGAATGAAACTCCCCTTCCCTCCCAGTGGACAGCCAGGCTTGGGTGGTTTATTCAGAAAGGATGAGGTAAGCGTCCTTGGGATGTCCCCAGCATGTGTTATTTCTTCTAGCCACCAGAGCAGAGCATCCTTCCTCACCAGAGCAAGCCTTGTGCTTCCCCCCCCCCCTTGTCTGGGGAATGTAGGAGCACAAGACCTGAGCTCCTCCTCTGCCTTACATTGTGGTTGGTGTTTTTCAACTTTTCCACAAAGCATTCTGAAGGAGTTTCTTGAAGAAGGAGCCTAATACTGTGTTGATGAGAGAAGCCAGGGTGAGTGTATGGCCATGGAGTAGACAGTTTCAGGTTCTGTGGAGGTACACCTGGCCTTCCTAGAGTGGGCCTTCCTGTGAGGTGATACAGCTCAGCCAAATCTAGAAGCTCCACTTGGGTAGCCCAGGGAAGGCTTATGGGCAGAGGGTGGCCCAGCACTGGAGAATCACAGACCTTCCTGGAATCTGCCACGGACCGGCTCAGGGAAGCTCCTCAGACTGTGGGGAATCAGGGTCTTGGTACCAGGAAGGCACAAGTTAGGCAATTGACAGACACAGCACACAAGAGAGTGGTTTGAATCTGCTGCAACTTTACTGAATTCACATTTTCATTATATAGTATTCAAACAAAGAACAACTCAGAAGGTCAAATATCATTAGTTGGCGTAGTAAGAAAGCTGCTTTTAGTGATTTTTAGGGAGAGTATATCATCAGGGACAGGTGTTAGATAAGGTATATTTAGAAGAGAAATTCTTGCCCTTAAGAACACAGATCTTAGATAAGTGGTTTCGCCTTATCTAGAAAGCTCTTAGTCTCAGCTGGGCGGTGGTGGCGCATGCCTTTAATCCCAGCACTCGGGAGGCAGAGGCAGGCGGATCTCTGTGAGTTCGAAGCCAGC
>JAQHUG010000349.1:114133-124976 GCA_028555095.1 Dicrostonyx torquatus | reverse complement strand
CACGCACGCACGCACCACCCCACAAAAGGCATACTTGGAGACCAGCTTCAGGGTAGGCCTTCATTCTGAACCCATTTCTTTGTCTGTCACAGGCCAGTGGGGGCTACAGACTTCACTTTCCTTAAGAGTACCAAGTACCACACTGCCCAGTATCTTCCTTCCCAGCCTTGCTGCTCCCTGGAGTGGGCTCTTCACCCTTGAGCACCTTCCTCCAGCTCAGTGGGTTTGGGGTGCTGTCAGGGCTGTGTGCCCACACAGTTCATACTTTGGAATGTGGATGCCTGCCTGCTCCTCCCGCAAGCCAGCACTGGCTGTTACCTGCTGCTCTGTCTGCTGTGTAAGCCCCAAGTCCTCCTTTGGGGCTCATGGGGCCTCAGTGTCCTGGTTTGTCCAGTGGGGTGTTTGGGAAGGTCTGATCGCCCCTATGTCCCAGGCCCTGTGACCAGCTCATATCTCCCTCACAGGTCAGAGGAACGGCCTGTGAAGAAGCGCAAGGTCCGGAGCTGTCACCTACAGAAAAAGAAGCTGCGGCTGCTGGAGGCCATGCTGGAGGAACAGCGCCGGCTGAGCCGTGCCATGGAGGAGACATGCCGAGAGGTGCGTCGTGTGCTGGACCAGCAGAACATCCTGCAGGTGCAGAGTCTGCAGCTTCAAGAGCGCATGATGAGCTTGCTGGAGAAGATCATTGCCAAGTCCAACGTCTAGGCCATGGGAGAGGATGCCAGGTGCCACATAGTCCTATCTGGAGGCCCACCCAGGCTCAGGGCCCTGCCCACTTGGGCAGGGTTCCGGAAAGGGGACAGGCTTCAATCTGGCCTCTGTGCTTCTCGGAAGGGCTTTCTAGGACCTCAGCAGCCCTATGAGACCTTGGAGCTCCAGCTCCAGCTCCAGCATTCATGCCAGGGACCCCAGGGCAGCTGCTAGTGAGAAGATCCCAGAACCCACTCTCCAGTATAGTCACTACCATGATACTTGAAACAGCTTTTGATATTAAACATACTTTCCATTTTTGCCTGGAAGCCGACTTTGCTCTCTCTTATGTGAAGGGGAAAGGGAAGTGCTGGCTGGGACAATTCTCTGTACACAAAAGCAAATGCCATAAGTCAGGGGCAGGTTGCGGGACCTCTCTTCCACAGGGTCTGTAGCATCAACCCTAATTACTCAGCTATCAGAGTACTAACCCAACACAGTCATCTCTTAGGAGCTTCACACAAGCACAGGGTCCATGCCGACTCACCTTGCTCATGCCCTCCAAAGGTTTGCTGATCTCACTCCTGGTAGCAGCGGCATGCTAAGTGAGGCACAGGGCTTGGCTTTTAGTTAAGTCAGCAGAGAAATAGTAACCAATGACCGAGAGTGCTGAAGGGAAAGGTTGGGCCTGTGACAGAAGAAACCAGATTCAGGCAGAGCTAGGAAGAGCACCCAGGGGAACCTGTTGCCAGCAGCCAGCTCACCCAGAGCCATGCAGTTCTGGAAGAAGTTTGTGTTTTCTCTAAGCTTGTTATGAGTGTTTCAGCCGGACATCTGGGAAGGCATACAATGGCTATCTAGCCTCTGTCATTTTACCATGTGAAAGATTGTTCCCAGGACCACCTCTGCTGAATAGCCATAGTGCCTTTGGCCAGGCCTTGACTTTTCACCTACACCACAAGGGAGACAGGAAGCAAGCCTGTCCGATTCACCCCTTGGGCCCAGGCCAGTTGCAGTTCCAGAGGACCAGATTCAGTGGATCTGGGTTAGGTGCTTATGTGTTTCAGTTTTTCCTGAAACTTACAGTATACTTCTGAGGTCAGGGGGAATAGCAAGGTTTCCCCATGCGGCTGCCAATCATCCTGATGTGAGAGGACCAGCTATACTAACTCTTCAGTAATAGTCTTTCAGGCATGAGGGGTGGTGACACGAGTCTGTGTCACCAGATGATGTGGTGGTCTATCCCAGGCTATCTATGAGAGGGGCTGCATGCATTATGCAGCTGAGGCAGAATAGTGAGCACGATCTACTTTGATCTGAGATCCTCTGAGCTCTCAGCCCCACATAGCTCTCCTGAGTCCATGTCCTGTGGACTCTGCATTTTGCTGGCAACCTCAAGCAGTGGGAAACATTCACATAGTGGTACAGATGGAGCACCTGTCAAAGTCTGTGATGTAAATTAAGCAATGTGCTAGATGCCTTTGTGCTGTCCCTGTACAAAGAGATTAAATAGTTGGTTCTTAGGCACCAGTGCAAGTAACTACAGCTCTCTCCTAAAAAACAGTTGGATGGCTCCAGGAAGAAAGAGAACTCAGGGCATGTGGTACTTGAGAGCCAAGCTAGGAGCCTGACCTCCTTCTGCCTCCCCAAATTCATCTACAGCCTTAGTGGCTGGGGACTCACCATGGACACTCAGTGTTCATGCATCTGCCTGTCCTCATTTGTGGGTCATGGTGGCTAAGCTGCCATGAAGCTCCTGAGCCTCAAAAAAGAGGGGGCGTTCTATCCTTCTAGAAGGGACAGTAGTGCTGTCTGAGAGGCTGCTGGAGGGGCGCACTGGTCACTGTGTCTTGGCGCTCCATAGGAGGGGACAGAATGAGAGTGAGGAGGCAGCCAGTGACTTCATGGCTAGATCCCATATTCCAGAATCGCGGTGGTGGTGCGTTGCTGTCTCAGTACTCCTGTCAATTAACATCTTTGCATTCTGCATGCGGAAGCAGCCACTGTCTGAGCAGTCTGGGACTTGTTTGTTTGTCCCCCTCAAGGTTAGATGGGACTCATCTGTTGAACACCTGAGGTTGACCAAGACTTCCACAATGTGTCGGTGAGGACTTTCTGGTTTCTTCTTTAGCTACTGAGTTGTTTGCGGAGTAAAATAACTGTTAGTAAACGCTAAGATATCTGATCTGGTTTAGCAAACCATGAACACAGGAGCCAGGCAAGTGCTTTCGCCATCACAACCTGATCCTCTGCCATCTAGAACAGGACACTGGTCAGCAAACAAAGAAAGCTAAGGGACAGATGAAGACATGACGGTTCCCTTTATCTTCAGATACTACTTTTGATGATCCTGAAAACCAAATACACAGACCCTCAAGAGCTTCAACCTAAATGTATTAAAATTGACAATGAGAAAGGAGTCCACTCAATTGAAACCAGGGTAGTAGACTGCCCAGGAGTGAATCTAGCCAGAAAGATGGAAGCCCTGGCGAAGATACAACATGTCACTGAAGGATGCGAAACAGTCCCCGAGTGTGACATCTGAGTGCACCACAAAAGCTCCAGCCTTCTCATTTAAGTCATGTGATCCCACTGTGTTTCTAGCAGAACTGCAGAATCTGTTGTAAAATGACAAAATTATGTTTAAATTCATGTGAAACCAGGAGCCTTCAGCTTACCTCTTGTGGTGATGCTAATGAGAAATGTCACTGGTAGTCTCAGACGTTTGAATACTCAGTCTCAGGTGGTGGCACTGTTTGGGCTGGCTTTAGCATATGTCCTTGCTGGATGAGGTGCCACTGAAGGCAGGCTTGGAGAACTTAAAAGACTTGTGTGATTCTTAGTGAGCTCTGTACTTTCTGATTGTGGTTTAAGATAGGAGCTCTCAGCTGTCCCTGCTACCATGCCTGTCTGCTGCTCTTCTTCCCTGCTGTGATGATGGACTCGCATCCCTCTGGAACCATAAGCCCAAACAAACTCTTCCTTCTATAGGTGGCTTTGGTTGTGGTGGTTTATAACAGCATCAAGGAAATAATGGTAGACCTCACCACACACAGGTGGGCCTGCGGGAGTCTGATGGACTGAGACCGGGAAGAGCCTCAAGGACAGGAGTCTAAGGGGATTGTGACAGCCTCATCAGCGATCCATCTGAGATGTTCCTTTCCATGCAGCAGCTCCACACTCACACAGCACCTCAGCAGGGCGGCTCGGCATGTCATCCGAGCATGGTAGAGCTCAGATCATCGTCTTGGGGACCCTGGTGACTAAAAAAGTGACCAGCGGTGAATTCCAGAGAACTTTAGAGTTCCAGCCAGCAACACCAGCACCTAGAGAAAACCTTATTTAAAAATTAAACTTTAGGAGCTGGGGAAATGGCTCAGTAGTTAAGCACACTAACTGCTCTTCCATAAGACCAGGGTTCAATTCCCAGCACCCACATGGTAGCTCACAACTGTCTGTAATTTCAGTTCCAGGGGATCCAACACCCATGGCAAAACACCAATGCACATAAAATCATTTTTAAAAACATTAAACATATAAAAATGTTATTTATTTCAGAACAATAAACCCATTAAATATTACTATCAGGACCAATTGTATGAAAATGTATTTTCCGAAACAAAGTTTCAGCAAGAAAAGTGGCATTGTTTTATATTTGTACAGATCTCTGGCTTACAGGAACCAGCAAGGGTTCCTCAGGCACCTGTGTGCTCTGCTGCCGGCAGAGGTTTTGGTTGTTAAATGCAGGATTCTATTTAGAAAGTCCAACCTCACAGGAAGTTACCTGGAAAAAAGAGATATTTAAAGAACAATTCAGTGTGGCTGCTTTGACTCTGTGCTGCCTTAAACTTGAGGAGTGGGGAGATAGGATTTTGCTTTTTTTCTGGGCCTGGGGATTGAACCCAGGGTCTCCTGCATACCAAGCAAATGTTTCTCCATTCAGTTACCTCCCCCAAAGCCCTAACCTTTCCTGTGTCTCATCTTATGCCTCACTCGCTCTTAATCCTTCTGAGGCATAAGATGAGACACAGGAAACCCAAATGTTTGGAAACATTTTTGGAAAATATGTGCCTAGAGTGATAAAAATATTCCTAGTGTTACAGCATGTCATCAGTCAGATGCCAGATAGTCACCTTTGTCACTAAGAATTGTAGATGGAAGTTTCTGTACACACAGAGGCTTATATTATATTATATACCATTTGGCCTGTTAGCTCAGGCTTATTATAACTAGCTCTTACAACTTAAATTAACCCCTAATTCTTGTCTGTGTTAGCCACATGACTTCGTACCCTTTTCTCAGTGAGGCATTCTCATCTTGCTTCCTCTGCTTCTGCGTGACGACTACAGACTGAGGCTTTCCTCTTCCCAGAATTCTTCTAGTCTGGTTGCCCCACCTAAACTTCCTGCCTGGCTACTGGTCAATCAGCATTTTATTAAACCAATACAAGTGACAAATCTTTACAGGGTACAAGAGCATTATCCCACAACAGACAGTCTCAGCAGGAAGTCCTCAAGTGGAAAGTCCCAAGCCCATGGTGGTTAGAGCAAATATTTCCAAAGTCTGACTCTTACAGGAAAGTATAAATTTTGCCACCCGTAACAAATGCTGCCACTGTTTCTCTTGAGGAGCTGGTCTAGTTCATTTTTCATTTTCATTTATATTTATATTTATATTCATTTATATTTTTCAGGAATATACCTACCAGGTACCCTGACCTGCCAGTGTTCTTTCAAGGAATCTTTATAAACTGTATCTTATTTCAACACATACAACTGCACACATGCCTTTCCTTGCTCAGCCGAACATGCAGGCATGGCAAAAGCCTTGCACACACACTTTCCATTCCATCACAAGGAGCTTGACAGAGAAGCGGTCTCAAGGTCAGAACTTAAGTCAGCCTCATCTGGGACATTCATAACCAGAACTGGTGCCTCGTGCCTGGAACCCCAGTACTCAGTTTATGTAGAAAGTTTTCTGTGAACTTAAGACCAGGCAGGGCTGCAAGACCTTGTTTAAAAAAAAAAAAAAAAAAGGAAAAAAAAAGGAAAAAAGAAAAGAAAGAAAAAGGGACATGCAGGTAACACATGAAAGGAATGAAGAAGAAATATAATGCAAATAATGATAAATATAATATTAACAGATAGCAGGCACCATATACAAGTACATTTCCTTAAGAAGGCTCACTAAGTCCAACATGAGACAGGAAGAGACCCACTGTTGGTGACTGGTGCAGCTTTGCTTAGAGATACTGGAAAAGGAGATGGGATGATTATTTCTAGTCTCTCGTGACTGAGACAGAAAAAGGTTCTTTTAAGTGCTTAGAATTAATAAGGGAGGAATATGTAAACTTCCCTTTTTTGTGTTAGTAATAACTAGAGCAGTAGGGGCATAGGTAAATCCCATTTATCATAGCATCAAAAAGCTACAAAAAGTGGCACCTCTAATCCCAGCACTCAGAAGGCAGAGGCAAGTGAACTCTGTGAGTTCGAGACCAGCCTGGTCTAGGGCAGCTTCCAAAGTTACACAGAGAAACCCTGTCTCGAAAAACTGAGAAAAATTATGCTGTTCATTGTGGCACAGGCCTTTAATCTCTACACTGGGAAGGCAGAAGCAGGTGGGAGACAAAAGGGAGCGCCAGGGCCAGCCACTGTTTCCTTAGCTCAATCCAGGCATGACTGCAAGGGAGGCCTAATCAAGCAGAGCTGTCTCCAGGATGCATTCTGTGGAGACCCACTACTTAACAACAACAAAACAAACAAGCAAAAAACAGCCTATTAAATGTAAGACATGTCCCCAGAAAGAGCTTCTGTAAGCTTCTAGAACTTTCCCCATTATGTCACACCTGAATGTTTCTTCATTCCTGTAGGTTTTGATTGTAATGTATCAACCCATGGGATCCTCCCCCTTTTATTCAATCCTATTCTCAGTGTTGGGAGGGGACTGGTGCTAACCTCTCACTACAGCCTACCTACTCTGGGAGCCAAGCTGCCTCCTCAGAAGCCTGGGTTCACCACAGCCTATTGACACTGAAAATTTAGATTCCAACTGTGTGCCTGCCCCCTCCTCCCCTTCCTGCTTTCTTATTCAAAAAACTTTCAAGAGACCTTCCAAGTTCTGCTCAGGAACAGGGCATCTCCCTGGGGCACCAGCTGGCATCTCATGCAATTATCATTAAATTACAGAGACAATTTTAATTTCACAATAATTAGAAATATCAACTGCAGCTCCAGCCTTCGAAACTAATGGAATTTTAATGGGCAGCTGCTTAGGTTACAGCCAAAAATAGTAACGCTCAGCCGGGCAGAGCAGCTGGAGCCAGGGCCTCGACAGGAGACCTCTGCATCAGGGGCAAGCAAGGAGGAGCTGAGTACCTGGGAAGACCCTGAGGTGGCCATTGGGGGTAGCCTGGGTAAACGCTAGATCTACAGAGTGGGAAAGGAGTCCTCAGCAATGGACTGGTTTGCCAGGTGAAGGAGACCTGTGTTTGGAACTTTAAATCCACATACATGAGCACCCCAAAAATGCAGTTTGGAGTCAGGCCCACCTGGTCCTACAACCTCAATGTTTGAATCAAAGTCCCTGACCTCAGATAGCACCCGCAAGGCATGCCTGTCTGTGGCAGGACTGGGCCCCAGGAATCAGTATAGTGGGTAGGAGAATTGAGCCTGGATCCTGCGGCTCCATCCTGACAGGAAATGGAAGTAAACAGTCTCTTGTTGGGCAGAAGAGTTTGTTTGATAAAATCAGAATTGCCTCATTTGTTTTTCTTTCATGGAGACAGCTTCCGGTGTTCTTCAAAATCTTCCATGAGATCATGGAGCTACTTTCCCACATCCAGTCCCAGAAGCCACAGTTGAGTCCAGGTCTCAGGTCCACCTTACATTCATTGCCATGCGTGTGATGAGCTGGACATTAAGAGTTATTTTTTTGTAGGACTATCCTGTTGCCCTAGAACTACTTGTTCAAGAGTGTTTCCTCTATTGACTTTGTCAAAAATTCGTTTGGGGAACAAAGGTGTGTGTGTGTAGGCTCCAGTCAGGCCCAGTATCTACATGTGCCTTAGGTCTTATTATTGCAGCTTCATGGAGAGACTTCAGGACACACATCAAAAGCATTTGACCTTTCTCTTCCGAAAATCAGTACTGGCTTCTCCATGTCTTTGCATCTCTATATAGCTTTTAAGACAGCTTGTCTGTTTCTGCCACCAAAAAGTCTGCTGAAAGTTTGAGAGATGTCTTTGAGCCCAAAGAACATGTTGAAAAGCATTGAGTCTTATGTGCTATCAACACAGTGTACCTCCCCCCACCCCAGACAGAACCAGGACAGCCCACGATTAAGACTCCTTGGTATGTTAATTTTCTAATCATTTGTCATAAATATTTAGGAATACACACTGTAGCCTACAACTCTGCTAGAGTCACTTACTAGTTCTAATACTGTGCTACGGCTGTCCTTTGGCTGTGCCTTGGGGTTTTCTGGTTGTAGTTACATCTTCATTAGGGTGCAGTGGTGCACACCTGTTACCTCAGCACTTGGAACGTGTAGGCAGCAGAATTACCACAAATTTGAGGCCAGCCTGGTTTATAAAATGACCTCTAGGCCAGCAAGGGCTGCATAGGAAGACCGTGTCTCAAACAAAACAAATCCCAACTAATCAAAACTGCCAACCTAGTCACATATCTGTGAATAAATTGCCAACCTAGTCACATATCTGTGAATAAAATCAATTTTTCCAGTCTTTCTAATCTTTCTTTTTCTTGCCTTATTCTTTCGGCTGGGTCCTCCAGCTCAGGGCTGAAAAGAGCAGAGAGCAGAGCCATTGTCTTGTTCTTGATCTTAAGGGGACCACACCCCCCACTGAATGACATGAGATGTAGGTTTTCTGTAGATATGCTTCACCAAGTCAGGAACCCCCCAAATGCTTACAGATGGGTGCTGAAGTTTCACAAGTGCTGGTGCTGCATTTAAGATAATCACAGGGTTGTTTCTCCTATATCTTAGCATGATGAGTTAAGATAACTGAGTTGCAGTGCTTGAACTAACCTTGTATTCCTAGGCTAAGCTATACTTTCCCATGGTGCATCAGTTACCATTACTCAGAATTTCTGTGTCCATGTTCACGGGAGACATGGGTCTATCACAGTGTCTTAGTTAGGGTTAGTCTTGCTGTGGTAAAAACACCATGACCAGAAGTAACTTGGGAAGGAGAGGGCTTGTGTCGCTCACAGTTTCATGTAATGGTTCACCATCAAAAGCAGTGAGCGCAGGAACCTGGAGGCAGGAGGCCATGGAGGGGTGCTGCTTGCTGGTTTGTTCATTCTGCAGGACCACCAGGACCACCAGGCCACCAGGCCACCAGGCCAGAAGTAGCATCACACACAGTGGACTGGACCTTCCTCCATTAATCACTAATTAAGAAAATGGCCTACAGGCTTGCCTACAGCCCAGCCTATGGAGGCGTTTTCTCAGTTGAGGCTCCCTCCTCACTGATGACTCTAGTTTGTGTCTACTTAATAAAAACTAGCCAGCACAACTAACCGCCAGTCAGCATGACACGCAAACACATCATTTTTCAACCAGAACCTTTCCTTTCTCATTTATCCCCAAAATAGCATGTTACTATTAATGTCACGATAGAAAACATAAATGAGTTTAAAAGTCCCAGTCTTTACAAATTCAAACACTTGAAAAATTTAGTCCCTTTAAAATGGCCAATCTTGCCAGGTGGTGGTGGCGCACACCTTTAATCCCAGCACTCGAGAGGCAGAGACAGGCGGATCTCAGTGAGTTCGAGACCAGCCTGGTCTACAAGAGCTAGTTCCAGGACAGGCACCAAAAACTACAGAGAAACCCTGTCTCAAAAATTAAAAATAAATAAATAAATAAATCCAATCTCTTTAAAACCCCAAAATCTCTTTTAAAAGTTAAAAGTCTAGGCCGGGCGGTGGTGGCGCACGCCTTTAATCCCAGCACTCGGGAGGCAGAGGCAGGTGGATCTCTGTGAGTTCGAGACCAACCTGGTCTACAAGAGCTAGTTCCAGGACAGGCTCCAAAGTTACAGAGAAACCCTGTCTCGAAAAACCAAAAAAAAAAAAAAAAAAAAGTTCAAAGTCTTTCAGTTGTAGTCTTCTATAAGAATCAAAATTAAATACTTTTTCAACAGGAAAGAACCAGAGCATAGTCACCATCTGAACCAAGCAATAACTAAACTCCGACAGTGTAACTCAATGTGCAATTGTCTGGGATTCACTCGCAATCTTCTGAACTCCTCCAAGGGGCCTGGGTCACTCTACCGCCCTTCCCTATGCAGCACACACAGCTTGTCTCCTAGACTATAGCCGGCTCTGCTCCACTGCTGCCGATGTTCTTGGTCACCCCATGGTGCTGGTATCTTCAAAAATGCTGGGATCCCTTGGTACAACTGGGCTGAACTTTCACCAGTAACCTCTCCGGGGCTCTCTTCAGGGACCCCAGCCCTGTCACACAGTGCTAAGCCTCAGCTGCTCTCCATGATCCCTTCACGCCTTCAAAACCAGTACCACCTGGGTGACTCTTACACTGCCAAGTTCAGATACCAGCAGGAAGTACAGCCTTGGCCATTTCTGGAACACAGCTTCTGTGTGCTGACCCTGCTCCCCTCCCTGCCTCTCCCCTCCCCCCTCTCATAATATTTTTAACAAGTTTCAGAGTTGTGCGAGCCTCAGAAAATTGACTCAAGAACATTCCGTCTTTTTGTTTTTCCTAAAGAAAATATGTATAAGTAGGGAATTATTTCTTTCTTAAATGTTTGATTCACACCAATGTCTGGGCTTCTTTTAGGGGCAAGCTTCTTTGCGTAAAGTCCTGGCTTTTCCAGGTGATAGAATTGAACAACAAATGGCCAGTGTCACTCCCCAGATTAACACTTTACCTTTTCCCTACCACATAGCCACCTAGCGCTCCATCTTATTCTTTGGTACTCTAAGTCACAGGCTACTGCACAGGTGTCCTTAGGTCCTCAATTATTAATTCAGTTTCTCTAACCAACATGGCTGCTTAGACTTTCTTTTTCTTTCTTCATCTCCTTTCTCTCTGTCTCCCTCCTTCCCTGTTTCTCTTCTATCCCTCTCCCCCACCCCCTCCCCTTGACAGAGTCTTGCTGTGTAGTCCA
>JAQHUG010000349.1:75953-96245 GCA_028555095.1 Dicrostonyx torquatus | reverse complement strand
TTATGCATGAAATAGAGGTAAACAGGGAAAACTAAACTAAATGCTGGGAGAAAGGAGTGGAGTCAGAGAGAAGCCATGGAGCTGCCAGAGATAGACATGCTGAAACTTTGCTGGTAAGCCACTGCCATGTGGCAATACATAGATGAATAGAAATGGGTTAAATAAATATGTAAGAGCTAGCCAATAAGAAGCTAGAGCTAATAGGCTAAGCAGTGATTTAATTAATATAGTTTCTGTGTGATTAATTCGGGAGTTTGGGTGGCCGGGAAATGAAGAAGTGGCCTTTCTACTATACATGCTTGTCCCCAGTCTCCCTAGCAAGTTCATGTAACCTGAGACATTCCTTCACTGGTGTTAGAGCCTGCTCCTTCAGAACTCCCACACAGACTGAAGACCCTCAGCTCAGCTCTCTAGACTCTTCCATGACTCCAGCACCAGACTGGAACTGTGGAGACATGAAGTCTGAACAACTACTCCTTTCTATCAGGAGAGAGGCCATTGCTGGACGACAGCTTGTAAAGCACTCTAGACCCCCCCGTGGAGAGCCCCGACTACTGTGTTCCATCACAGCAATGCAAAGTTCACACAGGTTCTAAGCAAGTCACTGTGGGAGTCTGATCATCCCCAAGTCCTGAGTCCTGGGCATCCACAATGGGCTTGGCTCAGGGCAGTCCAGTCCCTCCCCAAGGCTTTGCTGCCCTGCCCCCAACTACAGTTCTCCCAGACTGGTAGCTTTGCAGTCCTAAACCCCTGCCATACCCAGCCATTCTGAAAGAAACTTTTCCCCCCTTTTTCCTTTTTTTTTTCAGACCTTTTTCTCTGTATAACAATCCTTGGTTGACATGGAACTCATTCCGTAGATCAGGCTGATCTGTCTGCCTCTGCCTCCCAAGGTGTGCCATCCTGCCCCGCTTCGTTCTGGCAGCTTCTAGTGAGACTGTGATAGCACCAATGGGTCCTTTAAGAAGGGTGCTCATGTTCTTATGCTTGTGGACATCTGTCCTTTTCGGCTCTGTGAGACTGCCTGAGGCTATACCTGAAGAAGCTCCCTGTTCCCAGCGCCCCAGCCCTGATGAGAACCAAGAGAAATAAAAAGCTCCATGCAGGAGAAGCCTGATGTAGTTAATGATTCTATGTTCTGCTCAGCAACAATATGGTCTATTAATTGATACATCTTGTATCTGGTAACAGTCTTCCTATTAACACAGACTCTATTTAGTAACAGTATGTCCTGTTTAATTTCTTTCGTGTGTTCTGGTGAAAAACATTGTGCTTCATTTAATATCTTTCATATGTTTGCTCCTCATGCTTTCTGTAACACAGGGTGCAGCTGGTGGTGCCAACAGACCATGGAGGAGGGATGCTCCCCGTGGAGGGCTTTCCAGAGGGAGGGGTCTGAGCTCTTAGAGCCCAGCATTTTAGGTGGGGAAGGGTAAGAAAGAGCTAGGCGGTTCATTTTAGTTCTTAGGCCTCAGCTTTTGCTTCTCCTCCCTAGCCAAGGGCTCTGCCAAGAGCACAAACGGCAGTCACACTTGCTGGGCTAGCCGCTTGCAGCTCCTCGAGCCTTATGCTTGCCTTCATGGACATTGTATCCTCAAGGCCTAGCTGTTGCGGAGCACTGGTGAAGACAGTTGAAGTCTGGGTCTTTGTATGTGTGTGACTTTGTGGGGCGGCATTGCGCAGCTGCCTTCCATGTACCCTTCAGTGATAGGCATACTGTCTGGTGGGTGCCCAGGGAGGTTGTGGGTGGGGCAGGGATGACAGCTGGTTCCAGAGGACAACCCCAGAGCTGAGCCTATACAGGTGGGCAGGTGACCAGTCAAGGTGTGGCCAATAGGTGGGGCAGCATCTTCAGCAGAGCAGAGGAGCCTGGGGGGCGGGGAAGGGAGGAGGGCTGCTGGATACCTGGACAGTGTAGGCTAAAGGGCCAAGGAAAGAACACCCTGACTCTAACTTGACCCCAAGACTAGAGCCAAGGAAAAACACCCTGACCTTGACTTCACAGCTAGAAGGAGTTGAGTAGGGGAACAGAAAGTGCAGAGAGGAGGCGTGGAGTGGAGATGAGAAAGCTTGGGCATAGTCTTTTCCATTTCTCCATCGCTCACGGCAATTATACTGGTTCTGAATAACACTGGGATCTAGGGCGCCATTACACGACCGTTTGGATTAATTATCTAAGGGGTACTGAGGCCAAATTCAATTGGAAAGGCTAATAAATTTAGGGTCCCTCAAGTCGAGTGTAGAGGCTGAGGTTTTCTAAGAGGCATCTCAATGGGAAATGAGAGGATGTGGAAGACACCAGGATGAGAGAGAAAATGTCACTGCCCCCTGTAGTCACAGGCATCCCCAGGACTCAGGGAGGACCAAATGAGGACCAAGCTGCTCAGTGGGTCATCACTGCACTCAGTGGGGGTCAGGGTCTTAGCCTGGCTAAGCCGCAGGAGAGACTGGGTTGGGGCATTTGCAGAGCCAGAAGGCGGGGAGGAAAACCAAGCTGGAGGGGGTGGTGTGTCTCATTCATAGGAAAGGGTCAGGTAACAGAGTCGCCAGAGTCACTAGGGCTTAGAAGAGTTGTGGCAGCTCTGAAGGGAAGACAGGAGAAGAGGGCAGGAAGGGCACAGTTGGGCCTAAGGAAACTGTAGGATTGCAGCTCCAGGGGTGGGGGATGGGTCAGGTGAAGGGGGCCAGCTGTAGCCTTAAAGACCTTGCCTGGGGGTACGTATCTCTGCCTCCAAGAACACCGAAGGAGTGCTGGACACTCAATGGTTACTTTCTCCGGCTCGGAAATATTTACACCTACCAAAGGGTAAACTTACCTAATTGCTACCGATGGATGGAACGCCAAGTGACTGGTGAGTTTGCTGTGGGTGGGGCAGATATGAGGGCCCAGACCCTGGGGGGAACACAGGCACCCAGAGAGCCTATCAGAATCACAGGACCAAATAGAAGTGCTCTGCTCCTCGAGGGGAAAGTCCCCAGCGAAAGTGTTGCAGCTCTGCTCCAGGGGAGGCTTTCCCCAACCCAAGTGAGACGGCTCTTCTCTGGCAGGGAAAGTTTCAGGCCCTCCAAGCCAAGTCTCCATGCTTCCACTACAGAGCTAAGTAAGTTTATGGCAGGCCCAGCTGGAAAGATCGAAGCTGCAGGCATGAGCATTTGCCTTTGTAGGTCTGTCTTATTACACTCAGCATAAAGCCCTCGAGTTCATTCTCAAGGCTGCATAGAATGCTATTGTATCCCACATTTTTACTTCCATGCTTATAGGTGGGAGAAAAAGACAGGAGCGGAGGAAGCAGGGCCAAGAAAGAAAGGGCAGAGAGATTCTGAGAGGTTGAAGGAGGTGAGGCCAAGGTGAGAGAAGCAAGTGTGAGGTGGTGCTGGCACAGAGACAGGGTCTATGCTATTGCCACTGGCCCAGTGTCACAGGGCTGCCACTCAGGACACATCGATAGTCAATGTGTCTACCCATGCAGCAACCTGAAGGTGCACCTGGACCAGAACTCAGGGGTGTGCTGTCCTTCTAGAAGCACTTAGAGGGACTACTAGTCATGACTTACATTTCCCGATTTAAGGGAGGAGGTGAATGGTGAAAGTTATTGCTGTGGGACTTTGGTGATGACTTAATCTCAAATCCTAGAAGTTTGAGCCAGGGTGGGTAGTGTTTGAGGAAAACAGAGCTCAGCAAGTGAATTCCTGGACTGGACTTTTTTTTTCTCTCTTAACATTTTTTATTTTATTTTATTTTTTTATTTTTTTGGTTTTTTCGAGACAGGGTTTCTCTGTAGCTTTGGAGCCTGTCCTGGAACTAGCTCTTGTAGACCAGGCTGGTCTCGAACTCACAGAGATCCGCCTGCCTCTGCCTCTCGAGTGCTGGGATTAAAGGCGTGCGCCACCACCGCCCGGCTCTCTCTTAACATTTAAGATTTTTCAGTAAAACGCCCAGCGGACTATTTTCTGAAAGTACTTCCACTAGTTACTAACTAGCTGAATGAATGAATGAAACCGCCGAAGAAGCTGTGGTTGCTAGGAAGACAGCTTGCGAAGGGAAGGGGAACCCCGCCTTCGTCGTGTTTCTCCAAAGGAAGGTCTCCTCGGTGTTCTGGAAAGGTTGGGCGAAGGAGTTAGAAAACCAGCTTGTGTAGCTGCTGCATATTGCCCGGGAGTGCTTGGAGCAGGGAAGGTACACCTCTATCGCGAACGCACGCCTCTCTGGGGGATAACCCCCTCGTGGCAGGTGGGCAACTCCCCTCCTACTCCTCACAAGTCCAGCCCTGCTTCCTAAACGAAGACGAAGTGATCACCTTTCTCTACATGCGAAGGAGTTCACACTTTCCAGCCACTCAAAAAAGAAACCTTTCTGGCGTTTGCGGCTAGGTGGGAAAGCTCAGCCCCACAGTTAGACCAACACCGCCTCCACTGGGCGGAAGTCCCGCCTCGACGTGCAGGCCCCGCCCCGTCCCTGCCTATCCCTTTGCCCAGGAGGTTGTGCTTTCCATTAGGTCTTAAGTCTCGGGTACGTCCCTACTTCCTGAGCGCTCCAGTCCTGGGAGCCCGACCCTGTCTGTCCCCAATAGCTGGACCCCGCCCCACCAGAAGCAAGACCCCTCCTCCCCCATTGGGTCCCTACACAGGCAATCCAACGGCCTGATCCGCCCCCTCCTCAAATCCGGTCCCCTAAACACTGAACCCTCCAAAACACGGAGCCCCGGAGGATCCAGAGTGAAGCCCGCCCCTAAGACCCTGAGTCCCTCCCTTCAAATTGGCTGGACCACGCCCTTCCCGGAGCCACGCCCCCAGAAGCTGGCCCTTGCGAGTCCGAGTCCCAGACAACGGCCTGACCCGCCCCTCACCGAGCCCCGCCCCCTAGACCCTGGGCCCCGCCCTACAATTCCGCCCCCCGGAGCCCGAGCTCCGCTATCAGGGGTCGGACCCCGCCCCTCCCGGAGCCCCGCCCCCGGCCCGGCGACGGTGGTGACCGTTGGTGCTTTCGGCGGGCGCCCGGTGGGGAGCAAGCGGCGGCCCGGTAGGTGAGCGGGGCCGACGCGCCTCCTCGCGCGTCTTTCTTCCCTGGCGCGCGCCCCCGCACGGCCCGAGCTGGTCGGCCTGCGGCCGTGAGGCCGAGCTCGGGCGCCGCCCGCGCCTTCTTTGTTCGCGCGGGACTCCGGGAACTTGCTCGCGCGGACGACGGCCCGGGTCCCGCATAGGCCGGATGTGCAGGATCTGCACGGGCCGCAGCCCACCGGACCCGGGCGGGATCTGACCCGGCTCAGAAGCGGGTCCGGCCGGCAGTGAGGGAGATTTAAAGTGCATTGTTTGGGCAGAGACCGTTTCCAAGGACCCGAACTGAAGAAATGTAGGGCAAGGAGGCAGAGCAGCCCACAGCGAGAATTATGGAGTATAGACGGAGGGGCTAGAGCTGTGGAGTGTAGACAAGGGATCTCAGAGCTGTTGAGTGTAGACAGGGGTTCAGACCTATGGAGTATAGATGAGAGCCGAACTGTGGATTGTAGGCAGGGTACTCAGCTGTGGAATGTGGTGGTGGGGGCTCAGAACC
The DNA here is from genome assembly GCA_028555095.1 of Dicrostonyx torquatus. Classification (NCBI taxonomy): domain Eukaryota; kingdom Metazoa; phylum Chordata; class Mammalia; order Rodentia; family Cricetidae; genus Dicrostonyx; species Dicrostonyx torquatus. The sequence goes on along the minus strand of JAQHUG010000349.1, from coordinate 90,694 downwards.
CTGCAGTGTAGACAGAGGGGCTCTGACCCATAGAATACAGATAGAGGGGGGCCTAGGCTCCTGGAATGGGCTCAGACCCGTGGAGTGTAGATGAGGGAAAACTGGTACAGGGAAGTCGCCCTGGGAGTGAAACTTTGAGCCTACAGTAAGCAACTGGTGTGTGTGGGTAGGGGGAGAGGAGCAAAATCAATTTTGAATCAAGGATTGTGCTTACGTTTTCAAAGTTTCTGAAGGAAGCACTATTGTCGGTATGAAGTTTCTGCTGCAGAAAAACGGGAATAAAAATGTTACACCTTTTTCATTTGGGGGCCGGATGACAAGTATCAAGTAGTCAGGTCCTGGGCTTCAGGGACACTGTTGGGAGAGAGAAGGTCATGGGGGTAGAGGGGCATGGCTTGGGTAAGGCTCTTAGGTAGGACCTTGAAGCTTCTTGGACCCTACCCTGGGGGAGTGTCATGCAAAAGGAGGGTTGCCTCTGACAGGGAAGAAGAGAGGCCGGAGAGCTGGCAGAGGAGGTCAGCAAATCCCAGAGTTGAGGAAAAGCCCTCAGATTTGGGGTGGCATGTGTGTTCCAGGCTTTGCAGAAGTCAGGGGAAGGCAAAGGTCCATACTGAGGAGCAAACTGCAGTGCATCCCCGAGTGCCAGCTTGTGACAGGAGTCACTTTGTGGTTCCATGTGTCACACAGGAGGTTTAAGGACTGGGTCACTTTTTGCCTTACGTTTAGAACAATAGCCTCAAGGGGAAGGATGGTGGGCGGTCACAGAGGTGATGCTGAGCCTGGTCACTGGCTGCTGCAGTAGGTCGTCCTTTGAGGATCCCAGGGGTGGGAGGGGCTGAGGCTGAGCTCTGTATTTCTAATCCCGTTGTCATTTGACATCTGTATCTGAGACAGGCCCAACATGCTGGTCCCATCCGGCTGAGGGGCATGCTGCTTTAGTTGTGGGCTCCTTGCCTTGTTCTGGCAGCAGGTGCATGAAGATGGTATCAGATGGCTGAGGGCCCTTAACACTGTGTGCGCATATGTGTGCGTGTGCATGAGTGTGTGCAAGAGAGAGGAGGAGGAGGAGAGAGAGAGAGTTTGCTGGAAACCTTGCAAACATTTCCTTACTAGTCAGCACTTGCTTTAGTTTCCTATTGAGCTATTGCAGAGACTTAAATTTAGTGGCTCAAAACAACAGTTTATTCTTCATGGCTCTGGATGCCAGAAGTGTGCAGTGGGCCTCACTGGCCACATGTCCTTTGGGGCTCAGGGAGAATCTCCTTACTTCTCATGTCAGGTGGACACTAGTCTCATCCCTGGGTTCAGGGCTTGGTTCCAGCATCGCACGGCTTTCTCTTCTGTCTTAAACCTCCTTCTGTCTTGGTCTTTAAGGACATTTAGGGTTGCCAGATTTGAAGTTCTCAGTTTACATCTGCAGAGACCCTGGTGTGGTTTCCCCTTCTCACTGAGGAACAGCTGTGTCCTGCTTTTTCCTCCGGGTGGGACACATGGATCTACCCAAGGGTCCTACACAGCAAGGGCTGCAATAGTTTGTGGTTTCACTGCCCTGTGGAAGTGTTTCTGGATTTATGCCCAGCTGTGAAAGGGTGCACTGTCCACTTATTCTCTTTAGGAAGGTGGGGGTTCCCACTCCTTCAGCAATCCAGTGAAAACTACGGTCTCCAGAGATCTGCTCAGTAATAGCCTGAACCCCAACACTCAGAAGGATGGTGAGCTTGATGCTGAAGCCTGGGCCAAGTGAGACCTTGTCTCAAAACATCAGCAAAAATCACCGCACTAGAGAGATGGCTCAGTGGTTGAGAGTGTGTACTGGTCTTGCAGAGGACCCACGTTTGGTTTCTAGAACCTGCCTCAGACAGCTCAGAACTCCCTGTAGATGTATATCCAGAAGAACTGATGCCCCTGGCCTCCCAAGGCTCTGGACTTCATGAGCATTACATAGTTTAAAAACAATCTTGCTGGGCTTGGTGGTTCATGTCCTTAATCCCAGCACTGGGGAGGCAGAGGCAGGTGGACCTGTGAGTTCGCGGCCAGCCTGGTTACAAATCGAGTTCCAGGACAGCATGGGCTACACAGGGAAACCCTGCCTCAAAATACAAAACAAACAACCCCCCAAAACCCAAAAAAGCCCCCAAACCTTAAACCCAAAAGCAAACAAGCCCAAATATGCATGGAGACTTTGCTTCTGATTTTCAGGGGCTACCATTTTAGAAACTCCAAGCTTCTCCCATACAGATTAGTGAGCGCACTCAATGTCTTTAAAGGTCTGGGGATAAATGACAGAGAAGGGGAACTTGTTATTTGTCCTTTGTTTCCTTTCCTTGTTCTCTTATGACCTTACTGTCCCCAACTCTGTAGTAAGGGCATACCCAGGAGTCACCTTCCTTTTTCAGGCAGTCGCATACACGTGCACACTGTGTGCTGTATACATTACATTTAGTACATCACTCATCTGTCTCTGAGCCATATTCTTAGTATTCCTTTCATGACACTTGTTTGCTGGGAACTAACCCATGGGTTTAAATTCAACAGTGGCATTCTGTTTCACTTGCCCAGTCTGAGAGGGGCCACCTTAGGTGGATGGAGTCTCAAGTCTCTGTGCACTCACCTCCCATGTTTCATCTTTTAAAAAAGATGTCTTTGTGTGTGCATGAATATTTTACCTACATGCATGCTTATGGACCATAGGCATGCCTGTTGGATCCCCAAAGTTGTGGTTACGGATGATCGTTAGCTACCATGTAAGTGTTGGAATTGAGCCAAGATCCCTTAACCCTTTTAATAATGGGGCCTCTTACTTAAACCAGCTGCCATCACTGAGCTGAGCAGGGCTTGGAGCACAGCTCCCATCATGCACTTGTGGGCTGAATTTTCTTTCACTGATGTGTCAGAACTGGATTTCATTACATCCTCATGTTAGTCCACACCTACAGCTGGTGGTACTGGAAGAACCTTCTCCAGTCTGTCCTGAAGTCTAGAGATCTACAGAGCTGTCAGATGGGGTCACCTGTGCTATACTGCTCTGTATTGGGTTCCTGTGTGCCAGGTTCCTCATCTGATTTCAGATCCATCCTTGTCTTGCTAAAACTCTACTTTTTTAGTAGCTAAGAAATGTAACAGAGAACCTTTCCTCTTGATTTTGAAACCTTCCTTACGGTCTAGTTCCTTCTTAGTTTAGCTGGGTATAGAACTCTAGACAGTTATTCTTCTGTCCTTTGTGCAGTTGATACAGGGGACAGTTGTAAAGGAAATGTGGTAAGGTTAGCTAGGAATAGGAGAGCAGGGTGCCCCAGGACGGGGGAAGCTCAGGCTTCTTGGGTGGGACTGTGGGCACCAGGGAATAGCCTTGTCTCTTTATAGTTGGGCTTGTCAGAGAAAATGTTGCTGTGTAGTGTTTGAGACACTGGACTGCCAAAAAGAGCTGTTGGTCTTTTATGCAGCATCTACTGATGTTTTTGTGAAATCAGTCAACTATCTTCAAAGACTTGCTTTGCACAGATTTAAAAACCACAAGCAGAACTAAATATCAAGTAGCGATAACAAGGAAAGATCAAATAAAATGAAAGGGAAAAATTAGGATGGTTTACTCTTAAATATTTCAAAGATTTGGAACTGGTGTTTCTGGGATCAGAATTGCCATGGCAGAGCTGTTGACAATGAGGACCCCTGTCCTGACAGGCTGTGGCTTCTGCATGTTCTGTCTCTTTTCTAAAACTCGGGAGCCTAGACTGGTGCCCATAGTGAAAGGAATGAGTTGACAAATGTCCCCTGCCTAGCAGGCTGTGGGCTCGGGTGGCATCCATTCTCAGTGCTAGCCCTGGTCTCAGCTGGCCGTGGGGTTTCACGGAGTAGTGATGGAGGCTAGCTACTCTCTCTGCTGATTTCTTGGGTCAGTGTACTGCTGCTATTGCATTTGAAGGTCCTCGGCCTCTGGCAGGTAGACCCCATGCAGTCAGGTCCTTGTTCCTATGGCTTATGGCTCCCTTCCCTGCCCAAAGAATCGGGTCCTCAATCAGTGTGGGCACTGTCAGGTTCTGCAGTGCCACAGTGTAGAATTCCAAGGAACCAAGAGACAGTGCCCGTTCCTGTATTCCCTCACCCCATGCAATGGCCCTGCGCTGCATGAGCACCTCACCTCTGTTGTGATCTGTGAGGAGCTGGGGGCCCTGCCTGCATGCACGCAGTGCGATCTCTAGTGCCCTTTGTGTAGTAGGTGAACCCAGGCAATGGAAAGCATTGCACTTTGAATCTTTAAGTGTTGTAGTCATTGGTGGCCTTGCGTTGTCCCTTCTCTTATACTGGGAGCTTGTGCATATTTGTTTCCGTGAATAGGCTAGCCTTGGGTTTTGCTAGTTGTGAACTTTACATCAGGAAAAATCATAGTTGCTCAAAGACAAGAAAAGCAAACCTTTTGCCTTTTGAGATAGTATCTTTGCTGCTAAATCTGAAAACAGGTAAGTGTGAGTTGAACTTTGCCTGGAAGCAGGGTCCCTGCAGGCTCTGGACTTTCTCTGTTTCTGGTCTTCTCTCTTCTGAAGTCCCTGGGTATGCAACGAGTCCTGGTTCTACTTCCTATGGGAAACCCTGTTCTTTGGGTCCTGGCAGCTTAGCTTGTATTTGGAGGATGCACCAGGAAGCTGAGGTGAGCATGGGTGAGTCCTCTGGGGAAGGGCTGTGGAAGCCGCCCGTGATCATTGTGCCTTGTCTCCTAAGGCCCAAAATTTATGCTCAGCCAGCATTTGAAGCTTTTTCATGTGACAGCTGTGACATTAGTCTAGTTGTGTTGACTCTGACCCCTCCGCCTGTCAGTAGTCCTCAAGTGTGAAGACAGTGTGTATTTGGAGGAGCGGAGCAGGCCAGCGATGGCTGTCTTCACTTTCTTCTCTACCACCCCTACTTCTTTCTCCTTCGGAATGTTTTATTCTAAGGTGAACTCAGAGTCACTGTTTACAGGAATTCTTTATGCCTAATTTCTGTGCTGCAACTTAGCAATGGATTGAATGTTTGGTGTTAGCTGACTGGGATAGGAAGAAAAGGGCTTACTATGCAAGAGAAGAGTTGACACATCTGTATGGTCCTAATGTTTGGCCTCAGGTTTCTTGGCACCTAACATGTTAAAACCGCAGGCACTGACCTTTGCAGAAACTCTGGAGGAACCCTGCCTAAAGAAGAGCTTGGGAGGGGAGCAACACCATGCTTGCTTAGCCAGCCAGCACTGCACCATGGGCCCCTGGGCACACTGACAGTGCCAAGCTGCTCTCAAACACACTGGAGACATGTGCCCCCAGGACTTCCAGCAGGCTCGGAGAGCAGTCTCTGAGTGGAGGTTTGGACCTGGGATGTAGGATGTGCTTGAGCTCACCTCTGCATTTGTCAGTGGGATTGGTAGACTCGGATGGCGAGACCTTGAGCTACCAGGTGGCTATCCAGTGGTCCCTCCCGCCAGTTGTTTGGCTTTCTTGTTGGAATAGCTCGATGTTGCAGCTGTTGTCTTGTCACAGACTCAATTTTAGGGAACCTGTCTGAAAACACCTTCCTATGCTTGGCCACCCAGGAATAAACAATGCCGTTGTGTATTTATAGTGTAGCGATGGCAGATCAAGTGATGATATTTTCATTTTGTGTTCTCTGTGACATTGGCCATCTACTGCGGAGCAGCAGGCTGTCCCCAGCACAGCAGCTTACATTACACAGCGTGCTTCTGTGGTCAGCACGCAACACAGGTTGGGATTTAACTGTCAGTCCTAGCTGTGTTGGGAGGAGCTGCTTCCAGGTTTCACCTATGGCAGTTGCTGGCTCTAGAAGATCCTCTTCCAAGGTTGCTAATACGGCTACTGGCAGACTTCCCATCTTGTTGGCTCCGTCATGTGGGTGTCTAGTTAGGGACGCTCACAACCTGACATCTTCCTCAGATTGAGGGAGAAGGGGGAGGGCAAGACAAAAGCCACAGTCGTTTTGTGACCTAGCCTCGGAGCTGACACCTCATCACTTTTGCTGGGGTTTAGTAGTTGGAAATGAGTCAGTAGGTCCCTTTCACATCCAAGGCAAGAATACTATTAAGGGCAGGATGGATAGGAGACCTGGTTACAGGGCATCTCAGAGGTCACCTCTCCCTGTCAATCACTGGTCCCAGTAGCCCTTATCCTACATACAAGATGTGTTCCCGTCCACAGCAGTAGCAGGTCAGAATCTAGCACTTGAGATGCAGATGAGGGCCTGACTCAGACCCTCAGAGAGCAGCTGATCTCCATCTGTAGAGGAAACTGAAGGGACAAGCAGTCAGCCCACCTGCCCATACCCAGGACAGATGTTCCCACTACTGGCCTTTCTGCTCAGTGCGAAGAAGACTGGGAGATGAGACAGCCTCCGAGCTGAAGTCTAGACTGGGAATGGCTGAAGGGTCCTTGTTAAACCCCAAGACCTCAGTATTCCTCCCAGGCTGGTTTCTCCTCCTGGCATGTGCTCTTCCTGCAGCTGAGATACCTGTCACCTGCTCCCTGCTATGATGGCTCACAGGGTCCTGAGCCCTTCTGCATCTTTCGTTCCAACTGGTAGTGTTTCTGATGGCATCATTTTCTCAGAAACTTGATGGATCTGTGGATCTCCTTGTTGGCATTCCATATGACCTGAGTCATGGCCTACAAGATAATCCCTGTTCGCTCTGGTGTGGAATCATGCCCCTCAGTTTTCCTGGGGGCCCCTTGGGACTCTGGCTGTTGTTTAGACCATGTACATCATAGGACAGCTTCACTAGCTGACGCTCGCAAGCAGGGACTCTGGAGCCTTATCTACTGTTGGCTGTGCAGAGGAGGTCTGGCTGTGAGGGTTTATTTCTAGGAGGGTGCAGGCTGGGGAGACAGGTGCACGTGAGGTTCCAGGGGAGTGGTAGACACAGTGTGCTGAACAGAAGACTGGAAGTTATCCTCCTCGAGTCCTTTAGATTTCTCTGGCATAATGGCTTTAGCAGGGCTTCCTGCCTGTCTTGCATTGCATGCCCCTCCATTGGTTACTTACCTGACTGGAGATGTGACCAATGATAGAGGTGCTGTCTGCTCTGCTGAACCTTGGGACAGCTAGAGAGGCAGTACCGTCTGCATGTGCCATCTTATAGGGTAACCAGTACAGGTAACCTGGCAAGGAATGGTCCTGACCCCAGCCATGAAGCACTGTGCTGCTGCCTAGCTTGGAGAGCTTGTGTGTCCCTGAAGGCGGTCATCCTCACAGCCCTTGTGGGGTGTCTGGTTGGGCTAGGCACAGGGTGATGAGTGAAGGGCTTGGGAGTAGAAAATGAGGCAGCCCCAGTTTTCTCTCCTGGAGGATGGAAGGCCCTGTCGCTATGGGTGGCTGGGAAATGTGCCAGGGTGTTTGTCAGTCCTCTGGTGTTTGGTTTCCTTCTGAATGTGTGCTCAGCAAGATCCCGGGTGATTGATATGGATATGTGTTTGGTCGGTGGACTTCATTGCTTGAGCCTGTGTGTAGTGCATCATGGGGGGAGCAGACAGTGGAGCAGAGCTTACCTCCTGGCAGCCAGTAAGTGAAGGACAGGCAGGAAGGAGCCGGGGTTCCAGTGCCCTTCCAGGGCACACCATGTCTTACCTCATAGCAGCCAGGAAGTGAAGGACAGGCAGGAAGGAGCTGGGGTCCCAGTGCCCTTCCAGGGCACACCGTGTCTCATTTCTTTTCCTGTTGCTGAGATAGATATCTGACAGGCCATCCCAGGGAGGAAAGCTTGGCTCTAGCTCAGGGTTGGCTTAAGGGAATCCAGTTTAGCGAGCTGTGGAAGGCATGGTGACTGGGGCATCATTGGTGGGAACTTGCACGACAGATTGTTCTATCTGTGCCAATCAGGAGGCAAGAACTCAGGTTGGAACTGGACCAGGCTAATTCTCAGGGTCTGCTCCCCAGTGAGCCACTGCCTCCAGTAAAGTCCCATACCTCAGAACAGCACCACGAGCTGGAGATCGTGTTCAAAATACAAGGCCGTTGGTGACATTTCACATTCAAACCTTGATGCATCTTAATGACCTAGCTTCCTCTAGTCAGCCCTGCCTCCCAAAGGTTCCTCCACTTCTCAGTAGTACTGTGGAGCAACCTTCTGGCTCAGCAGAACTCTTGCTCTGAGGGCAGGAATGTGCCTTGCCCTCTAGATTATGGGGCACCTTGCTAAAAGACCTGTCATAGATATCTCTCTTTCTGCCACCCTAACAAAAATACCCAACACTGGGGTACTCAATAGGGTAAAGATGTTTGAGTCACTCTCCAGATTTGACTAGCCCTTTCTGACTGGCCCTGGTCAGTCTCATGGCCCTGGTGGTCTAGCGCCACAGAGTGAGAACACAAGCAAGAGGAAGCCAGCAGGGAGGGGCCAAACACACCCTTTCTGCAGCCTGCTCTGGTGGGAACTAACCCACTCCTGTGAGAGCAGCATTGCTACTTTTACAGGGTAGCTAACGTGTTAAATGTTCCATTACTTTTTAATACTGTTGCATCGGTGAATTAATGTGAGTTTGAGGGGGGCAAGTCTTACATAGCACCTCTCGAAACCTCCCGCGTAGCTGCATATCCGTGTTCCAGCACACCAGGGCAGGAAGCAAGCCCGTGCAATCTGAGCTTCTGATAGTGGCCTTGGGAGTGGGAGAGGGAACGCGTTCCAAGAAGAGGGTGCTGGTGAGGTAGGTAGGTGGAGCCAGCGTGTTCCTGCCTCAGCTTGGTGCCTCCTCTCTTAAGATTCTCTGCACAGGGACCTGCAGTCCCTGAGTGGGCTCCCCAGGTGGGCCCTGTTGTCCCTTTTGGTCTTTTTTGTGCCTGGCATGGAGAAAGCTCTCATGTTGATGTGTGCGACAGATGTGGGCACAGCAGCCTGCTCCTTTTAGTGAAACTGTTTGAGGTGCCCATGGGAAGGCAGGCAGGGCATGGGTTTCCCCACGGTGGTCCACCTGTCCCCTGCGACCAGAGCTGGTGCTTTTCAGTGCTGATGATGGTCCTTGGCAGATGGAGAAGATGAACTGGTGATGGCAGTGATCTGAGCGTGACAGATCTTATCTGGATGGCTGCAGGTCAGCTGGATCATCACATCCCAATGGGGACACAAGATGGAGGTGCTGCCCTTTCTGGTCCCTCTCCCCGGTCACCACAGGTTTATGTCTTAGGAATAGGCAAAGCTGTGCTCATTCACACATGTGCCTGGTGTGAGGAGTGACCAGCCCATTGTGTTAGTGGACTGCTCCTGGAGATTTTTTTGCCTGTGTGTGGCTGCTGAAGTTCTGTGCCCTTTCAGTTGAAGTGTTGTCTGTGGTCCATTGTCCTTTTGTTCTGTTTAATGGGGGCACTTTCTATGCTCTCTGCTCAGAGTGCACAACTCCTTTGTCCAGAGACAAAGAGATCTTTGTCTCTGGGAAATGACCCACTAACTTCTGAACCAACTAACCCACCATTGCCACACACTAACCGTTACTCTCTCCCAGGATCCAAGATGCTAGCTGCTCATTAGAGTCCCTTGGTGTTTTGTCCTAACACTACAGCCCATGTCCCTTGAGTTGCAGGGCAGGTGGGGGCCCTCCCCTTTGGCAGCTACATGATCCCACCCATTATTCTCTGGGTTCCTTTATTCTTAGCCTCTCCCCCCTTTAAAAAGTCAAACAAGGCCAGACATCCTCCCAGATGCTGGCACCTGCCTTCAATTTCAGCTGCGGCCAGAATTTCAGAGTTCTCCACTCACACACAACCTACAATTTATGTTGTTCAACCGCAAACATACCCTTGGGGTAGCCTCCTGTCTCCTTGCTCATGTTTCATCCTCCTGTGCAGCTCAGGGACAGGGCCTCCAACCTCTCTGACTCCGTTTGCTCTGCTCTGTACTGTGGATGGCCACTGTCCAGCCCCATGTTTTGGGCTTAGGAGATGCTCTATTGTGGTAGTCTGTCATAGTTTGGATAACTGTCCACTGTCCAGCCCCATGTTTTGGGCTTAGGAGATGCTCTATTGTGGTAGTCTGTCATAGTTCGGATAACTTTATCTTGAGGTGGCACCATCTGGTATCTGCATGTCCTTAACAAGGTTTTAGGGTGCTCTCTTAGGGGCTGGCTGTCTTCCTCTGACATCTGGAGAGCTGACCTTGTCTCTGAGGGTGTTTGGACTCTGCTGGGATTGGTTGTTGGGCATGCTTGTGGGAGATAAGCATGTAGGAGACCAGTCATGGAGTGGAAATCCCTGGGGATGGGGAGACAGCTGGGAGCCATTCTTAGAGACTGAACCTTCTAGAAGGGGCAGGGGACTGAGGAGAGAAGCTGCCACATGACGAAGGCCAGTCATGAGCTGGAGCCAGAAGGGAAGGGAGGGCCAGGTTTCAGAGGTCTGGGAGCACAATGAGGGGACCAAAGGAATACTGAAGGGCTGGGGACACTGATGTAAAGAACTTGAGAGGGAACCCAGGACCCTAGGTAGGTGGGATGCCTTGTAGCAGAAGTGGTTTCATAGAATCATGTGACTAGGGTGGTGGGGACAGCTTGAGGCCGCGGGGTCTGGACTTTGTAAGGAGGCTGGCTGTTGCATGTATAGGGGAGCAGTACAGAGGGGAAAGGAGAGAAAGGGGAAGGGAGGCTTGGGAGTTGAAAGCTAGTGTTTATTTTTGTTTGTTTTTTGAGATAGGATTTCTCTGTGTAGCTCTGACTGGTCTCAAGCTCAGAGGCCCGCCTACCTCTGTCTCCCGAGTGCTGGGATTAAAGGCGTGTGCCCCTACCGCCCGCCCGGCTCTAGCAAGTTTTTAAGGGAGAGCTAGAGCAGGGGCGGGGGGCTTGAAGTGCAGTTAGACAGAAGTTGGGTCCCTGAGGAGAAGAGGCAGACAGAAGGGTCTTCAGTAGGCAAAGGACTCCCTGGCTGAGAGCAGCTGGGGATGTCTGCACCCAAGTGCTGGGTCGCCACTGCTTTGGGAGTAATTCATGAAGCAGCAGGTGTCAGAAGTCAGTGGTGTTGTCTAATGCAGTGGCCTTGTGGCCCCTGATCTGTGGCCTGAGAGGTCTTTACAGAAAGCTATTTTTCTCACCTTGCTGTTCTGTGCCTTGCTTGGTGATAACCATATGGCTTAAGAACCTTCTGGTCCTACTGTGTTCTGATGGGTCCAGATCCAGGTCTGCTGGGGTCAGGAGGATGGATGGGTAGGAGGGCAGGCCTGGGCCTCCACAAGGTTCTTCAGGAAGGGCCTAGGAATCAGGTTGCTACAGTAACTGGGAGGTCAGGGACCATCAACTTGAACCTGTGAGGTGGTGTCAGTGGGACAGCTGTTGGTCTTCGGTGTGTGCCTGATGTAGATGTTGGTGTAGGTGGTGCCCAGTGGGTGTTTGACAGCCACAGATGTTGTGGGTGGGAGTTGGGAGCATAATTGCTGTGGGGGAGGGCAAGAGGTGGCCAGGGGGTCTGCTGGGGGTAGGTCCCGGTCAGAGAATGTGGCTTGGTGGCACCCGTACTGATGAGGCTGGGCTCTGGAGGGCCTGTCTCAGGCCCAGTACCATCTATGTCTGTGTTCCATAGACTTGTCCAGAGAAGTGACGGGTTTCTTGGCCATGGAGGAGGGCGCTGCGTCTCTGGTCCTGGTGCAGCTTGTAGCGAGGGTTGATCTTCACAGTGACACCATGGTCAGCACTGTCCCAGGCAGACCATCCTGTGCTGTGTCCCTCCTACAGTCCCTTGTGTTTGCTTCTGGAGCCGCTAAAACAAGAAGAAATAAGGCTGAGAGGCTTGACAGCTTGCCATGTTGTGGCACCTGTGGGTCTGGTGACCTTGCTAAAGTCACAGTGTCCCAGGGCTGAGTCTTCCTGGAGGCATTGTTGTCTCCATCTTAGGGCCTGAGCCCTACCCTTTGGTCCTCCAGACACACACGCTGTCTCTGCTGAATGACACCTCTCCCCATCCCTTTCCCTGGGCTCCAGGGTTCCATGGAGCTCCCTCAAATGGTCAGGACTATCTGTCTCCCTATCTCATATCCTTAACATCAGCTTGTTTTCATGCTCGGTGGTTGGAGAGGGAGCGTGCATGAGTGTGGGCATTACAGTGCAAGTGTGCTAGGGCCACAGTTCTGCCCATCGCGCCCCAGAGAAGACCAATGAGGTTGATTTTTCCTTTTTGTTTGTTTGCTTTCATTTCTTTTCTCTTCATCCTTTGGGGGCCCGTCACCCAGCTTCCAAATAAATACACGGAGTCTTATTCTTTCTTATGAATGGCCGATCTTAGCTTGGTTTGTTTCTAGCCAGCTTTTCTTAAATTATCCCATCTACCTTTTGCCTATGGGCTCTTACCTTTCTCTGTTTCTGTATATTTTTTCTTCCCTTCTTATTCTGTGTCTGAGTGGCTGGGTGGCTACCCCTTCTTTTCTTGCTGTTTGATCCTTTTCTCCCTCCATCTATCCTTTCTGCCTGTCAGCCCCACCTTCTTTCTGCCTTGCTATTGGTCATTCAGCTCTTATTTAGGCCAACCACGTGTTTTAGACAGACAAAAATAATGCAGCTTCACAGAGTTAAACAAATGCAGCATAAAGAATGCAACACATCTTTGTGTCAGTAAACAAATGTTCCACAGCATAAGCAAATGTAACACATTCAACTAATGTTTAGCCACAGGCCCACTGAGATCTTCAGTGTGGAGTGGAGTCCAGGGCTTCTCATAGGCTGATCATTCTCTATCTAGGATTGTACTCCCAGCTCCAGTATGTACATCTTATTGATGACTAATAAATTATTAATTTAGCATCACTTAGATATTAAATGATGCCATATTTTATAGATAAATTGTCCTTTCTTCACTCCTGTGTAGCAAAAGTAATTCTCCTCAAACATGCATCTTGCGTCCCCTTGTTCTCACTGCTGGGACCATTCCTGCAGTCTCCTGATGCTCTTCCAGTTAGCCTTGGTGTGTCTGTAAATCATTTAGAATCTGTTCACAATTCTGTTACTGGAAACTATCTCAAGACACAAGAATGTCTTAAGAGAGTAATTAATTCAACGACGTGTTCTGCAAACACCAGCTCGTCATTGTAGTTTGGATCATCACATTCCAGCCACTGCTGTATTGCCTTTCCTTCCTGACACAGGGTCTCACTGTAGCCCAGGCTGACCTCCTCCTTATAGAGATCTCCTGCCTCAGCCTTCTGATTGGCAGTTATAGATATATGTATATTAGTATCTATTTTTTTCTGTGTGTGGTATATGTGTATATACATGTTAGTGTATGTTCAGGTCTTTGTGACAAGGTCTCACTGTGAATCCCTGGCTGCCCTTGAACTCACACAGTCTGCCTCCCTCTGCTTCCTGAGTGTTGGGCTTAAAGGTATATGGCTTCCACCTTATTTTTTGAGACAGGACTACTCACTGACCCTGTAGCTTGCCAACCAATAAGCTCCTAGCATCCTGTCCTTCTCTGGTACTGGATTTATAGGCATGTGTTACTTTGCCCACTTTTTTATGTAAATGCCAAGGATCAAACTCAGGCCCTTGTGCTTACATAGCAAACACTTTACCAACTGAGTCACCTTCACACTCACTGTATTTCCTAAATGATAATCTTGTAAGAGTCTTAGGCAGTAGAGTTCTCAGAGCATTAGACACCCATCCGAGAGATGCCTGCATGCTGGGGTAGCTCCTGCCTCCCCCGGTGGGAAAGGCTTCTTGTGCCTCAGCACACTGTGTGACACACATAGACAATGTGACTTACGTCTGTACTTGCTCTTCTTTGGGAGACTGGAGTTTTCATAAATGCTGTACAGAGGACAGTAGTGACAACCCTAGACTCTGAGTCTCTGCCGGGCCCCTGCTTGGACTTTTCCCATGTGCATGTTGTCACAGTTCCTCGCTAGAGGGACTTAAGTGTATCCTTGTGACTCCCCTGGGAGAAGGTTCTAGAAGCTCATGCATGGTTTCTTGGGCATCCCTGTGTATCTTTCCCTCTGCTGACTTTACCTGGAGTCCTGTATTGTAATGAGTCTTAACCTGTGTGTCTCTGTGCCAAGTCCTGTGGATCACTGGCCTGGGTGGTGTGGGGACCCTGAGTCGGGTCCGCCCTTTAACCTTTTTGTCTTTAGAGTAAGGTAGCTACATTTTCACTTTCTTAAGGCTGATTAAAAAATACCCTCAAGGAGCTGGGAGAGATGGCTCAGCCATTAAAGGCTAAGACTCACAGCCAAATGGACAAAAATACCCTGGAATCTTAGGCCTGGATTTAATGACAACCAGTACTTTATGAAGTCATGCCCTCTGGGATAAGTAAGTCAGTACAGCCTTGCTTTGCTTTGTTCAATTGCTGTTTTTATCTCTTCTCTTGGATGACCTCCATGGTTTTATTGATTGAGGTTGTTTCATACTTACGTGTTTTCCTAGCATAGCTCTTTGTTCAAAATAAATTAATTGTGGGAGAGTCATGGGATATGGGAGTACATTTTGTGGAGGGAATTTGGGATCAGATAAAAGAGTTGGGTGGTGATCTTTGGAGCCTTTGACCCCAGAACAGCAGCAAACCTTGCTTTTAACACTGGATCTACAAGGGGTTCCATGGAGCTTTCAGGGGAACCTGGGCCTGCGCCTTAGCCTCTGTCTACGCAGACTGAATGCAGAGGCCTCCAGGTTGTTCTGTGGATATCCTCTTCAGGACCCCTGAAGGGGAGAGACCACAGCTTCCCACTTTGATAGCAGGGCTCTTAGCCCGGCATCAGGTCCACCAAGTTCAGATTGTTTGCTTTTCACCTTGATGTTTAT
>JAQHUG010000349.1:41331-63212 GCA_028555095.1 Dicrostonyx torquatus | reverse complement strand
TGTGTGTCTGGGTGGCTGGCCCCTGGAGTCCTCCTCGCCTCCTTTAGCTCTTTGATCTCCCCTTCTCAGATTTCTCCTCCCAAATATTTATTTGCTTTGCCTGCCAGCCCCACCTATCCTTTCTCCTGCCCAGCTCTTGGTCATTCAGCTCATTATTAGACCAACCAGGTGTTTTAGACAGGTGTTTAGTAACCCAGCTTCACAGAGTTTAAAAAAAAAATGCAACATAAAAGAATACAACACATCTTTGCATCATTAAACAAATGTTCCATGGCATAAACAAATGTAACACATCTTCAACTAATATTCCACCACAGGCATGCTCTGATATGTATGGTCTATTCCTTGGTAATTTGTTATTCTGTTGTCAGTTTATTGTAGGTTTATGATGTCTCTGTGTCTCTAGGGCAAGACCCTCTACATATGCCTGTTTTTGCTTTATCAGTTCCCGAACAACAGTTTATCACGACTTCAGGGCAAGTCCCTTACCTATGTTAATTTTGCTTAGGCCTCGTTTTGATGTAGTTAAAAAAATTCCCCAAAATACTATTGGTGTTTTCATGTCAATTACATTTTCATGTGTAGATTAATTTAGAAGAGTTGATGAGTTTAAGATACCAAGTTTTTCTACCATGAAAATAATCTCTTTCCATGTTTTGAGTGTCTCTGTTTTCTTTCTTTCATTTTTGTCTTTTCTCAGTGTAGCCTTGACTTTCCTGAAACTCACACTGCAGACCAGGCTGGCCTTGAACCACAGAGATCAACCTGCCTCTGCCTCGAAAGTGCTGGTACTAGAGGCTTGTGCCACCACCACCCAGCTCTATTTTCATTATTAAAATTAAAGAAAAGAAAACAGGCACCCACACCCAGATAACGTGATTGTCTTAGTTAAGGCTTCTCTTTCTGTGACAAAGACACTGTGACCAAAAAGCAAGTTGGGAAGGGAAAGGTTTGTTCAGCTCACACTTCAGCATTGCTGTTCATCACTGAAGGAAGCCAGGGCAGGACTCACACAGGGCAGGATCTGAGAGACAGGAGCTGATGCAGAGGCATGGAGGGGGTGCTGCTTACTGGCTTGCTTCCCATGGCTGCTCTGCCCACCTTCTTATAGAACGCAGGACAGCAGCCCAGGGGTGGCACCACCTCCATGACCTGGGCTGTCTACCATTGATGGATAAACGAGAAAATGCTTTATAGCTGGATCTCGAGGCATTTCCTCGGCTGAGGCCCTTCCTCTGATGACTCCAGCTTGTATCAAGTTCACACACAAAACTACCCACAAGAGTGATAGTTTTTGCTTGTTTGTTCAGGCTTTTAAAATCTTTTTAAAATTTTTTGATGGTGTTTGAGATTGTTCTAAATATGTTCTTTAAATTGAAGAGAATGTATTAAGATGAATTTTGCACTGCTTAGCCCAAAAGCATGCAAAGAGAAAAATCTGAATTCTGTTCTTGGGGAGGTGACTGTGGAGACATGGAGCATAGTGTTATAGATAATATGACGCTGAAAGAGAAATTCCGTCATGAGGCTTCGTAAGTTTTTGATATTTTGTAATAAAAATTCCCATATTAGCTTCCCTTAATCTCAGTGTCAGCCTGTTACCCTCAGGGAACACATGATTTTCTAAGTAGATCCCTCCAAGGTTCTGAGCAGTGTCTGTATGCACTGGTGTCTTGGTGAGCTCATGACATTGATTTTACATAAGTGTTAGGATATTAAGAAATTCATCACCAGGCACTGGTGGTGGCATACACCTTTAATCTCAGCACCTGGGAGTCAGAGGCAGGGGTCTCTGAGCTCGAGACCAGACAAAAAAAGGAAGTAGTTCATCCCAACCCTATTTGAGAAGCACAGCCCAGTGTCCTGATTTAGACTAGTGGTGATGTCTTTGAGGAGTCCAGGAGGTCGTAGGAGGCCCATGCAGTTTAACCAAAGCTCAGGTGTGTATTGGATTTTGTTCCTATTAGGCCCTAGCCCTTCAGAATGAGTTTAGCAAGGGCTTTGGATCCTGCCTCCAGGTTCCTACCTTCAGTGAGCGACAACAGTGTAGAAATGTAACCCAAACAAACCCCTTCCTCCCCCAGTTTGCTTTGCCCATGGTGTGTTACAGCAGAGGAAATCCTGACCAGGACAGACTGTAACCTGAAACTGAGCTAAGAGAGACCCCTTTTCCCCTGAGTTGCCTTTGTTAATGGTATTTTATCACAGTGACCAGAAAAGAAACTAAGGCAGAAATTGGTTCCAAGAGTTGGAGTTGCTGGGATAAGCCTTGCCATGACCATGTGGCTTTTAAGCCTTTAGAGATGTTTTGTGGGAGGAATGTGGAAGAAGTTTATAACTTTGTGCTTAAAAAGCCATGGATGCTGTGTAAAGAATTTAATGGGCTGCTCTGATAGGAACTTGAAGACAAGAGTGCCGAGAGGAGCATGGGCAGTGGAGATCCGGCTCATCAGGTTTCAGAGGGGAACAGAGTTCTAACAGGAATTAGGATGGGTCAAATCTTGTGTTTTTTGTTTTTTTTTTTTTTCTTTTTCTTTTTTTTGGCCAAGAATTTGGCTGCATCTTTCCTGTCTTGTGAAAACTTGAAGAGGATTAAATTTGAAGGTTGATGGACTAGTCTTTGTTTGGCAGAGGAGAGTGAAGGCAGGATGGTATTCAGGCTGATGCTGAGGAAGCAGCCGTCAGTGGTAAGGAGATCAGCACCAATGTTGAGAAGCCTGCCATGTTATACTGGGACAAAAGGAAGGCTATCTCAGGGTAGGACCTCACCCGTGGGAGGCCTTATCCTGTAGAGAAACAAATTCACTTAAAGGAATGAAACTTAACCTGCAAAGGTTCCCTGCTCCTTAAGAACAACTTCCCAGGACAGTATGTCCTCAAGGTCTGCATATCGTGTGCTCCCAGGAGCCTGGCTACACCTGGAGCTGGCAGCAGAACTTACGAAGAGCAGCTGAGGCCAGGTGCCCTGTGGCAGGGTTGTAGTCCCTGTGAACAGGTGGTTGTGTGGGGCTGTGAAGGTGAAACCTCAGTTTCAGTGGAGACCCTAGGATATCGGAGCTGCCAAGAGCATAGGACGTCCGCCAGCGAGAGCCGCAGGTGTCAGATGGAGAAGCTGTAGGTGCTGCAGCTGGCAGAACTCAGGGGGTCAGGGATATCCCAGCCTTTTAGAGCCAGATGTTTATGCTCTAAGTTCCAGATGCTGGACAGGAAGGTGTAGGGTTTGGTATTTCACCTGACGGATTTTAGTTTTATTTTAGTGTGACTGTTTTATTCCCTGGCTCTTCCCTTTGAGAATAAAACAGATTTATTCTTGCTAGTATGTGTTCAAAGTATATAGCTTGCTTTTATTTTAGAGGCACTCACAGTTAGATAGGATTTAACTGTGTTGGAATTTTTAAAGACTCCGGAGACCTCTTTTTAAAAATGATTTATTCTTATTTTATGTGCATTGGTGTTTTGCCTGTAAGTATGTCTGTGCAAGGGTATCAGATCCCCTGGAACTGGAGTTACAGACAGTTGTGAGCTGCCACGTGTGTGCTGAGAATTGAGCCTGGGTCCTCTGGAAGAGCAGCCGGTTCTCTACTCCATCTACTCCAGTCTGACTGTGGTGACTTTTAAAGTGGTGCTGTGCTTTATATTCTGAAAGAAGCATGAGACTTTGGGGACAGGAGGTGGAAGAATATGGCTTAGAGAGATGTGTTTGTGCGTCCAGTTGACCAGGGGCGGGATTTAAGACAGTATGTATGTATATGTGTGTGGTGACGTGCACATGGAAATCACAACATGTGTGTGGAGGTCTGAAGACAATTGGCCAGGGAGTTGGTTCTCTTCAGCCACCATGTGGGTTCTAGGGATCAAACTGAGGCTGTCAGGCTTGGTAGCAGGTACTTTTACCCACTGAGCCATCCTGCTGCCTTGTTTTTTTCTCCCAGCTGTTTTGGCAATTACCTTCCTGAGTGTCTTTAATAAGGCTTATTGTTTCATTAGAGTCATTCCTAGCTGTTTTATGTAATTTTGTTGCTATTATTAATGGGACCATCATAAATTATAAATGCTACCTCTGGGGACTTATGAAAATACAGTTGGTTCCTAGCCTTTTCTTAAGCTCTCTGTTTGGGAAGATCCTTTTCTTCCTTTGTTAATGTGAACCCTCCAATGGGTGCTCTAGTTTAGCTTTTCTTTTTGAGTGTTCTGCATCCATCGAATTGTGTGGGCTTCCCCTCTTCATTAGATTTTCAAATGTTAGACCACATCTGCATTCCCAAGATAACCCAGCTCAGCACAATGAGCTTTTCATATGCTAGTGGATTTGGTTTGCTAATATTTTTGTAGTATTTTTAAATCTGTGTTGTGAGACTCTTCCGTAATTTTTCCCTTTTCTCATTGTTTTTGGTTTTGGTAGCAATTTTTTTCTTATAAAATAAATGACATTGTATCAAGTTAATAGTGTTTTTCTCCCTCTCTTCCTTCTCTTTTTCCTTATAAATGCTATCTCTGGGGACATATGAAAATACAGTTAGTTCCTGGCCTTTTCTTCATATTAATTTGTTAATTTCACATATTAACCTCCACCCCCCATTTCAGAGCTAGGAATTAAACCCAGGGACTGCTGTATGCTCGGCAAGGGCTCCACAGCTCAGGTACATCCCCAGCTCTGGGTGCTTTTATTAGACATCAGCAAACAACCAGGCTATACCAGTGGCACCGGCTTGTCCAATCAGCATTCTTTTACTTAACGTTTCCACTTCTGTATTGGAGGTCAATAGTTGGATTTCTTTCCCAGTTCAATTTGAGATTCTTCCGTTAGCATATGAGTGAATCAGGAGGAATCTACAGGTGTGGTCCATCCATGTAATGGGAGGAGAGGTGAGTCCTAGCTCCTGGAAGGCACCAGGTCTCCCTTTCTCTCTTTGCCTTGTTTTGTTTTCAAGGCTGTGTAGTTTGTTTCCTTGGTTCCTTCTCTCCCTTCTTGGTGTGGCAGTTCATACTTTATTTTCCCTTTAAGGTTCTTGGCCTTGCCTGACAGATTTTTGCTAACCGATGCAGTTTGCCATCATGCTTAAATGTGCTCTCCTGTGTGCTTTCCATTCCTTTCTTGAGTAGAAGACCTGGACTTCCCTACTTCTCAGACGTGACTCACGGTGGCCAGGGGTTGTTTCTCAAGCAGTGTACGCATGAAGTGGGCCTCATTTGGCAGAGTGTTTCAGAGCCCCAGAATTCAGGTCGAGCAGTGACAAGATGGGCGTGGAGATAGAGCGATCATTAGGGTTCTTGGCCAGTCAGCCTTGACTGTGATAAGACAACATGGTCTAAAGCAACTTGAGGAGGAAAGAGTTTATTCGAGATCATAACACTTAAGTCATACTCCATCATGGAAGGAAGTCAGGCAGGAACCTGGAGGTAGGAACTGCAGCAGAGGCCGCGGCGGGGTGCTGCTTACTGGCTTCTTTCTCATGGTTCGCTTAACTCCTGTCTCATAACATCCAGGGCCAGCAGTCTAAGGGTGGGATTTCCCTCCATGAGCTGGGCCTACCCAGTCAATCAAGAAGATGCACACAGGCTTTCCTATGGTCAATCTGAGGGGCATTTTCTCAGCGGAGATTCCTCTTCCAAAGTGACTCTAGCTTGTGTCAAGTTAACATAAAACTAGCCAGCAAGCCTGAGACGTGACATCTGAATTTGCCCACTGACCTCTGCATGCATGTGCATACATGTGCTTGTGTCCACAGACACAGACACAACACAGCACAGCTGTTTGGATCTTGGCTTTTGGATTCTTCATGTAACATGGTGACCCACCAGTTCTAGCTGTGCCCCAGCCTGAGACCTTCTGTGCCCTGAGGAGTGGGGTCTGCACCATCTTCTTGCTCCTCAGCTGTGTGCTGCCAAGCTCTGTCTCTGGGGATGTTAACCGAACCAGAGGACGGGGTGTCACAGTAATAACTCTTCATCCCTAGGGGCCATTTCTTCCCCTCTGTTCCTTGAGTTCAGCTCAGGGTTTCCCAGCTCATTGATTTCACCTCTGTCCCTCAGAGTCCCAGCTCTGTGGTTCCTCCTTGAGCTGCTCACTGTGAACAGCCCTTCTCTGCCTCCAGGACACTCTAGGGCCTCCCTGCCTGTCCTGTCCCCCAGCACCAAATCAGCTGCTTGACGTAATGAGTTTTCTCTACTAAAATACCTCATGGGGACCTTGATTGATATGCCAGGAGGAGCAAACCCTGTCAGTTCCAAATCTTGTCAGAATCCCATGTCGCATCTGGAAGAACCTTCTGATGATGGATGTGGTCTCTGTTTGGGGCCAAACTGTCGTTCAGCGTCTGCTTGGTAACTGTGTGGACTCTTGGTTTTTCCCTGGCACTATGGAAGGGCGGAGGTAGGCGCTGCCAGGACAGACTGAGTCCCTGCCGCCTGGGGCCCGCAGCCTAGGGTCAGGGCTTCTGGGTCAGGAACTTTAAATTCTAACAACCCAGGCAGCAAAGAGGGGGGAAGGTACAGACATTACATTATCCCAAAATGCCAAACTTGGGCTTATTGAAGGAATCAATGAAGAACACGGGAAAGTGGTTCTGAGATGGAGACAATGTTCAAACAGATCCAACAGAACCTGGGTCTAGCACAGAACCTGGGTCTAGCATAGAACCTGGGTCTAGCACAGAACCTGGGTCTAGCACAAATGGAACCTGATTTAAAGTGGACAAAGGTCTCAGGATGACACCTTCCCAAAGAAGATATTCAGATGCTGAAAGCATGTGAGAAATGCCCAACCCCATTGTCATCAGGCAGGTGACAAAGACTCCAGTGCAGTGCAGCACACCTGAGAACTCCAGTCCTGTGAAGCACACTCTGCTCAGTGGGTGACCACTGCCAAAACTGGACAGTGCCAGGTCCTGGATAGGACTTGTGAGATTTGAACTGTATGCACTGCTGGTGGGAATCCGTGGTGGAACAGCCACTGTGGAACAGTGTGGTAAGTCCTTAAAATTCTTTTAAGTAGAATCACATTATGACTGAACAATTCTACCTCTAGTATAGCCAAAAGAATTGTGAGCAGAGACTAGAATAGATGTTTGTACACCAGAGTCTATATTTATAGCTGAATTATTTCAGCAGCCAAGATATGGAGGCAGCCTAAGTGTCCTTGAATAGATGACTGGAAAGAGAAAATTTAGCTACATCATACAGTGGAATTCAGTCCCAAAAAGGAAAGAAATCCTGACAGGTGCTGCAGTACGGAGGAGCCTTGAGGACATTATGGCCAATGAGACAAGCTAGTCACTAAAGATGGGGATGCAGTGATTCTGCTTATACAAGGCCCAAGGTGGCCATTATCAGGCAGAAAGGGCAGTTTCCATGCGGGAAGGTGAGAAGGTGCTGGCTGTGGATGGAGATGATGACTGCCGACACTGCTGTGCTCAGCACTACTGAGTAATGGCGTGAACTTTGTGTCGCTGAATGCTGATGTCTGAAGACTGCCCTCTAGGGTGCCTTCTCTGGGTAGTCTGAGTGCTGTAGAGCCAGCCCCATGGATAGTGAGTGTATTGCGGGGGCTTATGGACCATTGTGAGGGGTTACTACAGGACTGGGACATCTTTAGGCAGCTGCATCACTGAAAAGCCCATTCCAGCATGAGTGAGGACCCACAAAAGCTGCATCCCGGGAGCTCCTCACTTAACAGCTCACTGCTCCCACAACCTGGGGTGTCTGAGACTTCGTGAGTCCTTCCAGCTTACTGAACTGTCTGAGCCAGATGACCTGTCTGCTCGCTTGCATACTCTTGCTCTCTCCTCCTCTCATTTTCTAAAATGTGTATGTGTGTGTGTGTGTGTGTGTGCCGTGTGTGTGTGTGTGTGTATGTGTATGCCGTGTGTGTGTGTGTGTGTGTGTGTGTGTGCCAGTGGAGGCCATAAGACGGTGTCCTATTCCCTGGAACCAGACGTATAGGTGTTTGTGATCCACCTTTTGTGGGTGATAGGATCCAGACTCAAGTCCTCTGACTTCACAACCGTGTACATTTTGTTAGCTTCCTAAGTCTTTTTCAGTCCCCCTCCTCCTTCCAGGAGGGGGTGTTGAATTGGGAAGAAATAACAGCAAACACTGTCATTTCCTAGAGGAAGAAACACAAGCCTCTTGTTGGAATGATCTTCAGACACTGGTTAGGGTGTTCTTAGCTTCTTAAAGTGATCATCAGGTGACACGAGCCCAGGTGTGAAGAAGACAGCCTTCACAGTGACTCACTCTGCACACACTTTTGCTGTGTAGCCGTCAGTATCAGTCTGCCCTGAGACCGGCTGTCTGTGTGTGGTTTGGGAAAGCAGGGCGGGCCTTATTATCCAGGGTGCACAGTTGGTTACTAGCAGCAGATAGCTGAAGACCCTTCCAATTTTACATATGTTGTGGTAAATATTTTAATTAAAATGTACCAAACAGTGGCTTCAACTGCACCTTCCCCGGTGCTGCTTGGCTTGGATTCTCCTTGAGTGGAGCGCAAAAGTCAGAACTGATCATCTCTTCCAACACTGCTTACCTAACACATTGTTTCTTTTGTGTTTAGGGCTCAAAACTGGGGCGGGGAGTTGCCCTGGCTCAGACTTCACAGCGCACCTCAGCTCGAAGATCCTTCGGAAGGTCTAGGAGGTTCAGCATCACGCGCTCCCTTGATGATCTTGAGGTAGGTGGATTGGACTTGCTAACCACTGTGGGCCTTGGCCACTCTTTCCCCTCTGTTCCCCTCCAGGGATTTGGCTCTATCCTCTGGGAGCCTGCTGGACTCTTCCCCCTCAGCAGGAGATTCTAGAGCATGTTGCTAGACTGTCCCTATCCCTCAAAGTATCTGAGTCACCTGGACCCCCACACTGGGGAGCCCTGGTCAGATAGGAGAGTGTTTAATCCTGTGGGACAGTTAAGGTAGGGCCCATTTCTGTTCCTTCCTAAAGACCCAATCAGCCAGATCAAAGGTCATTTTAAGAATCGGTTTTATTCTTCTGGGAAGTTTTAGGCTTACGGGAACTAGAGAGAAGGAAAGTACAGACCCTGATGGTGGTGTACCAGTTGTCACCATGTGAGGGTCACAGCCAGTGGGCACTGTGGGTGCACTGACAGGCGGGGTCTCTTCTGTGTGGGGGCACGTGTGCCATGCCATGCCGTGCCATACTAGTCCACACAGCACATACAGAGCAGTGACAGTGCTCCCAAGATCCTCTGTGGTCTTCCAGTCCCCTCTCTGAGCCATTTGCACCCACAGATCATGTTACTGGGTTTCCTGGTTTATGGATTTGACGGACACAGTTGCCCACCGTGCTTTGTTCTGCCACTTTCCAAACACAGGCCATTTGCTCTCAGGATTTATTTTACAGCTTTCTGTGGCATGATCTATAATCCTGTGGCAGTTAGACTCCTCTCCTCTGTCTGATGGAAATGCTGGGGAAGATGAAGTGTCTGCTCTAAGGAAGCTGTGAGTGTTCCCCTACACATCTCCTCCTGCACACGTGTGATGGTGCTAGAACGGCTCTGTGAGTGGAAGAGCTGAGTGACAGGTGTCCATGTACTTCCCTAGTGACTACTTCCACATTTGGTGAGGTGACAGTGAAGACCAGCTGCAGGGCTGTTCCATGGCATAGAAGAGAAAAGTCAGTTCCTGGTATTAGTTGCAAGGCTGTGTGACAAGGTCTGGCTGGGCCTGGGGACCCTAATGGCATTGTTGGACCTCATGAGAAGGTGGATTATGGCTCGCCTGCCTCCAGGCGGGGGTTCCTGTCAGGGGTGCTTGTGTCTCCACTGGTGTGAGAAGAAGGCTTCAGTGGTCTGAACCCTGAGCATGTATAGAGCTTCCTGGTGGTGTCTGAGAACCTGTTGTAGAAGTTTGGGCTACTGCTTTGCTTCTCTTCATCTTTCGGAATGGCCGGCAGCTGTCAGCAGTGAGAAGGGAGCATGGGCTGGTGTTCCCAGCCTCTCCCTGCTGTCTTCAGAGCATCACAACAAGAGAGTTGTCAGTATGGCCACTGGCCTTGAACTCAAAATTCTGCGTGGCCTCCTAAGGGATAGGATTGCAGGCCTGTGTCAACATGTCTTGCTGGCATGGCCTCTTTACAGATGGGAAGCCCAATTGTAGACCAGCTATTAAATGCTTATTGGGCCACATGACAGTGAAGCTGTGGCTTTTCATCATATGGGTAGCCTCTTATTTAAAATTTCTCCTAAAGATTTCATAGTGCAGAAGCAACAAATAGCCCTGACCACTTGGGGCCTGGGGCCTGTCCATCTGTGCTCTGCTTGGCTGTTGTGTCAGGTGTGCTAGGAACGTCCTATTCTCTGCATCCTTGGGCTCCACCACCCTGGGGTGCAGCTGACCCTGGTGACCAGGGATGCTGTAGAGTACAGCAGACTGCTGGGATGCCGTCCTGCTGGCTAGACAATGAGCAGCTCTGCTCACTGGAGGCCACATGTCTAGCAGCTCTCTGTGGTCAGCAGGCAGCTGGAGCTGAGACTGTCTCGCTGGATAATGTATGGTGCTACCTCTGTTGTCTTGTGACACTCAATCCCGGCACTCTCTGGCTAGTGTTGGATGTCAGCCCTGTCCTTCTGAGGACTCAGATAGTGGTCTAGGGACGTTCTGTGATGGATGCAGTCATGTGGAACAAGGTGTCTATGCTCTTGTTTTCTCCTGCCATTCTGAGGCCTCCCTCCCTCCCCATCCATCCTTTTAGCTGAGGTCTTCCAGCCGCACCCCCTGTCCTCCTCACAAACCTTTACATAGTCTTACCTGGGCTTATGCTCCTCACAGACAAATGTGGCTGGGTGACTCTGTCACATTCTGATCTTTCTGGGCATCTGTTTTTGCTCCACTTCATCATGAGGTGACCCATTTGCTTCTCTATGTCTTCCACATTCACCGGTTACCTGTGTGGCCATAGGTGTGGATTCCCTGGACGTGAGTGACATGGAGTCTGCAGCCTGCTCCTCCCTGCCTGGGCGTATCCTGATTGTGCTGGACTTGTCCCGGGAAAGAACCAGTATCATACTCATGGATGGTTTGGTGCCTAGAAACTGACCATTGTCCCATGTAGAAACTTCGTGACCATCTGGCCCAGCAGCACCAGGAGCTGCTTTTTGGCAGCAGGAAGCAGCAGTAGGAACACAATATGTGAAGAAGGATCTGAGCCATGTTCCCAAGGGAGAGGCAGTCAGCATCTAGAGCCCAGACAAGCTTCCAGGCTGTGACTTCTCTGTGGTTGGTGAGAGGTCTGTGGTAATGACTTGTCTCTCTCTAGGACGGGACGTCCAACTTCTGATCACTCTGCTGTTTGGCAGCCCTGAGTTCAGATCTGTCTCTTACTCTCTGGGCTTCCAGTGCTGGACTAAGGCCCATGGACTTGCTGCTGCTTGGTGGTATCATGAGCCCTGCGATGTTGTGATGATCCAGGGGCTCAGGTTCTCTCTGACTGTCCTGTGGCAGGATGGGAGCATTGTTGTTGGGTGGAACAGCTGCACATGTTCCTAGCATGCTGTCTCCCAGTACTGTACTATTTGAGTTTCTTTTCAAGTTGCTGTGACCAGTACCCTGGCAAAGGAACGTAAAGGAGAACGGATTTGTTTTGGGTCACAATTCAAGGTTATGGGTCGTCATAGCAGAAACATCAAGGTGGTCTTTGTCCTTGACGCAGCTGGTCACATGGAATCTGCGGTCATGAAGCAGGGAGTGACCAGTGTGTGTGTGCTAGTGCTCAACTGGCTGTCTCAGTTTGTCTAGTCCAGGATCCTCACCCATGGCCAAGGTGGGGTTCCCCAGCTGGGAGCAGTAGAGAGAGCATGCCTTTAATCCTAGCAGATGCAGAGGTAGGGGAGCAGTAGAGAGAGCATGCCTTTAATCCTAGCAGATGCAGAGGTAGGGGAGCAGTAGAGAGAGCATGCCTTTAATCCTAGCAGATGCAGAGGTAGGGGAGCAGTAGAGAGAGCATGCCTTTAATCCTAGCAGATGCAGAGGTAGGGGAGCAGTAGAGAGAGCATGCCTTTAATCCTAGCAGATGCAGAGGTAGACTGACCTTTGAGCTGGAGGCCAGTCTGGTCTACAGAGTGAATTCCAGGACAGCCAGGTCATTGAACACAATCAAGATACTCCTCCACAGGTGAGCCACAGGTAAGCCCAGAGGTCTGTCTTCTGGGTGATTAGTTGAACACTAGAGCGAACCCTGAGGACTTCCTACTGATGACACTTGCTTTGGTGTCATAAGAACCTTAGCTGTCTCCTGATAGCTTCCAGCCAGCTGATGCCAGGAACACCTTGCTCTGCCCTCTGTGGGGGACTTGTACTGGAATCAAGAATTCTGTCTCCCACCTGAGTCTCTAGAGGGACTCTACCTACCTGTCCTCTGGCTGCAGGGATGGGATGGTGCTGGACTTATATCCTCCCTATTCCACTGTTGGCTTTGATTGTGCTCAGTCCCTCAGACATATCAGTCTCCTTCCTCTCTTGGTGGGATTTGCTATTTAGTGCTTTCTTGCCACACCCTCTTGGAAGCTTGCAAAGCTGAGCACGGGCTGGACCATAAGCTTCTTCTGAGAAGAAGAGTGACAAATGGCACACGGCCTGTTCTTGCCTCCGTGCAGGCAGACTAGAAACACCAGCACCTATCTGCTCAGTGAGCTGTGCCTTGCTGACTCATCCACCTCAGAGAAGAAATCCTCTTGGACATTAGGAAGTGTTTTGAAGTGACTCCTAACTTAATGTTCTTTTAGTTTCTTCTTTTTCTGGTGTGTGTGTGTGTGTGTGTGTGTGTGTATACGTGTATGGGTGGGCGGGTGTGGGTGTGAAAGAGATGTATGTACATGTTCACGTGAGTGTGTGTGCACATGCATGCAGGTGTGGGTCAGGTTGGCATCAGGTGTCTTTCTTGATCTGCCTCCATTTTATATTAGAGGCAAGTTCTTTTTTTTTTTTAAGATTTAGTTATTATGTATACAGTGTTCTGTATGCATGCACATGCACCCGCAGACCAGAAGAGGGCACTATATATCATTGTGAATGGTTGTGAACCACCATATGGTTGCTGAGAACTGAACTAAGGACCTCTGGAAGAGCAGCCAGTGCTCTTAACCTCTGAGCCATCTCTCCAGCCCCTTGAGGCAAGTTCTTTACCTGAATCTGTAGCTCATTGATCCTGCTAGACTGGCTGGCCAGTGAACCTCAGGATCTGCTTGTCTCTGCCCCCCAAACCCTGGGGTTGAAGATGTGTAGCTATGCTCCAGCCTTCGTGGGAGGTGCTGGTAATCTGAGCTCAGGTCCTCAGGCTTGTGTGACAGGCCTGTGGAGATGGGCTGTCTCCCCAGTCCAGCAGTGTGCAAACAAGGGCAGTGGAATGTCATCTCAAGTTGGACAAGAGTCTTAGAACAGGGTCACAGGAAGCAGGAACTCTGCAATAATCAAGGTTAAAGCAGTAAATCCAACAGTAGATAAAGGAGTACTTACTTTCAGCTGTTTTTGATGAGGCCACTATAACCTTGGGACCAAAAACTCCTAGAAGAAAGTTTGGGAGATTGGCTAATACTAGATGTAAAAATCCTAAACAAGATAGCCAAGGTATTAGCAATCTGAGTGCAGTGATTTTTATTTTAGGGACACATTGGTTGGTATTTAAAAATTTTAACCCCCCCCCACCGTGTATGTGTGTGTGTAAGTTACTATATTAACAGAGTAAAGTAAAAAAAAAAAAATTTACATATTTCTCAACAGGCAGGAAAGGCATTTGGTAAAATTCACTACCCATGAATAGTGAAACAGAAGTTACCAATGTAAAAATGGGACGGATCACCTAGGTCCCACAGTCCTCAGAGTGGCCTGGTGTGCATCGTACCAAGCTTTCCCTTTGAGGCAGGGACAAGACACAAGTGACTGTCTTTCCATTTACAGTTGTACTGGCAATGTAGTTGATGCACACGGGAGATAAAAATAATAGAAATATGAAATGCTTGCAAAAGGGAAATGAAAATGTTACTATTATCAAGTGATTAAAAATTATCAAAGAAAATCCCGTGATGTCTCAGTTACTCAGCACAATGAGTAGGATTTAGCAAGGTTGCTGGGTCCATGGATCCTGTACAACAGTCAGCTATGAACACAGCTCGAAGATGACCCGTAGATTCAATGCAATGTATTCTTTTTCAAGTTTAAGTTAACATACAATTGTGCATATTTACCATGTGATAAAGTGCTTCCTAGCATGTTCAACACAGATGCCCTGGGTGTTATCTCAGCACGCACGCACACACACACAAGCAAATTCCAATTTAAGACCTGCTTCTGCCTCTGTGTTTCTTTTTGTGTATGTGTGGGTGTTTCTGTGAGCACTTGTATGAGGAGTCTGGAGGACTTCCTCAGGTGCCATTTCTCAGGCATTGCCCAACCTCTTTTTGTGATAGGATCTCACTAACCACCAGCTTCAGGCTGCAGGGATCTGCTTTCTTTGACTCCTAGTACAGGACCATAACTGGCTTTAATATATATATATATATGGGTTCTGGGGATGGAAGTCGTGTTCTTGTGTGTTTCAAGGCAAGTACTTGACTAGCTAAACCGTATTCACAGCCTGGCGGTCCTTTGAACGGTTGGTTGGTTGGTTGGTTGGTTGGTTGGTTGGTTTGCTCAGCCCAAGTCTTGCCATGCTTGGCTTGCAGGTCAGCTCCTGAGGTTGGGTGGCCGTTTGAGCAGTGAAAAGTGAAATGGTGAGGCTGAGGGTGGGCTACCTGAAAACATCAGGTCCCCTTACTAAATGCCCTGACTGACTCTTGCCGTTTATCTCCAAGAGATGAGGATACAGATGCTTATGCAACGCTCTTCCCAAGGGTGCTGGCGACAGCAGCCAGCACTAATAATTTATCAATGTATGGATTTTCTGCTTTTCCAAAATCCTGCAGAGTCTAGGAAGCACAGTGAGAAAGACCCAGCAAACTGCACAGAAAGGGAAGAGATCTGGGGAAGTCTAGGTTAAAGCAACTGCACCACTGGTGGTGTTTAGCCTGGCATGCAGCCAGGAAAGAAAGCTGCACTGACGGAGGCCTGTACACTGTGGACCCTCCTGTGGGGAGCAGGTTTGGTCCTGAAGATTGACCAGTGACTGAGGGAGTTGACTGCTTTGTGCTGGTCCAGGTGATGGGAAGTTGTAGGACCAGTCCGGGGGGGGTGGTGCAGGAAGTGCAGTCCTGGGAAGAACACTGCTCTGAGGCCCCAGTGGAGCCTGAAGCTCAGGGAAGGCATAGCCAGTAGCAGCTGGGATAAAGGCATAGACCTCCCAGGAGAGGCTTGCCCCCATAAAGCTGTGTGTGTCTGGGTATCTTCAACTCTCCTTGACTGCATCACCCATGAGTTGAAATGTGATGATCTCTGGTACTGAAGAGGTGGATAGGAATTACCTTCCATTGAAAACCATAGTTCTTTTCACTGCAGAAGTAAGATGTAGCAGGCTTTCTTTTGGGTTACCAACCAGTTTCCAAATAAAGACATGGAGACTTAATATTAGTTATGAATTGCTCAGCCTAGCTTATGCTTGTTCCACTAGCTCTTTTAATGTAATTTAACATATTCTCTTCATTATGTTTTGCCTCAGGGGGTTTTATCTTTCATTCTA
Organism: Dicrostonyx torquatus; assembly: GCA_028555095.1. Taxonomy (NCBI): domain Eukaryota; kingdom Metazoa; phylum Chordata; class Mammalia; order Rodentia; family Cricetidae; genus Dicrostonyx; species Dicrostonyx torquatus. Next base: position 47,595 of record JAQHUG010000349.1, on the reverse strand, counting down.
TAAGCCCCACTCTGTGTCTGTCTGGCTGCCTGCCAGACAGGGTCCTTGGCATCTCCCTCTCATTCTCTCCTCTTATTCTCTCCTCTCTCTCCTACTTATTCTCTCTGCCCACCAGCTCTGCCTATCCCTCTATTGCCTAGCTATTGGCCATTCAGCTTTTTATTAGCTCAATCAGGTGCCTTAAGCAAGCAAGGCAAAACAGCAACACCTTTTCATAATTAAACAAATGCATCATAACCATAACAAAACAAATATAACACACCTTTACATAGTTAAAGTGATATTCCATTGCTCACAGTGAGTTTAATCTTTAGCTGTTGTGGGGCCACTGTGAGAGTATGGGAAAAGCCTTGACATCCTCCAAGGCCTGCTCTGATCACATGGTGGGTGTGACATTAGTGCACAAAGCAGTCACCATGCCTTGAGGTCTCCTGACTGTCTACTTGTCCTGAGTGTACCCCATGATCCCATGCTGAGATTTTGGTATTGGGTCCTCTAGTAGATACCCAGGAGGCATGGGTGTCCTTATTCCATGTAGAGGTGGCAAAGTTCCTACAGGGCAGGGACATAAGCATTTCTTCCTTAAAAAGTTAGAACCTGGGGCAAAAGGCCAGTAGTATTGTGTCCAAGACCATGAGTGTGTGAGGACAGCAGCCAGGACATTGCCCTAGCAGGCAAGCCCTGATTGCATATTAGTCAGCTGTTCCTTTCAGGAGACTGCAGGTGCTGGATGGTAGGATTTTCTACAGCAATGGTGTTTTATCCTAGCACTAGCAACCCTTGCTAAGACAGTCTCCCTTACAGAGCATAGATGAAGGGTTACTTATAGGGATGTGGTTCCCCCAACAGGCTACATCTGGAAAGACTTTCATAGATGGAGCTCCCTCCCCTCATCTTGGCTTTATCAGCTTATATACTCTCGCCCCTCTCCAGGCCATGCGCATTTAAGCAAAATGCAGAGTTCCGTACACAAGGTGATAAGGAAAGACAGGACACTCAGGTTGGAGGCTTGAGACCCTTCCCACCTATCTATGAGAGTGTGTTAACAGTCAGTAAGTCTAGCTGAGACAACCCTTTTGCAGGGGAGGGCCCAGCTGAACTCCCCTTTATATTGCTTGACTCTGAGGACATTCACTTACAATAGGTAGTGATGTGTCCAGAAGAGATCTTGAGCCCAGGGAACTGCTGTCCACATGTGGCAGGCAGGGTGATACAAGTGGGACAACACTGGGGCGTGGCTGTTTTGAGGAGGGATCTTATACTGAGAGGGAAGCAGCCACAAGGAACTCGGGTCACAAGGCAGTGTGTCTGAAGGGCAGGAAGGGCTGAGGTGCAAGCTTGGATCTTATTCTTGGTGTGACAAAGCTTTGGACAGGGAGCTGAGGGAGAGCAACTACCCTTGGGCTTCTGTGCCTCAGTTAGGCTCTCCCTGTGAGGGCAGATTGCAGTCACTCTCTGCAAGGTTAGTGTGGCTGTGGCTAGAAGGGCCTTTGGGCGACAAGTGGCAGCTGGATAGGGGCCTGGAAACAAGCCTGGAGAGCAGTGTAAGAGGGAAGGACCCAGAGTCTGGACCGCAACTGGGAGTCCGGGTGGCACTGTCCTGGGCTGGGGCTCTCAGAATGCAGTCTGGAGGAAGCTGTCATGTTTCCATGTGACAGGAGGAGCGGCAGCAATAGAACCTGAGGGCAGGGTGAATAGAAGGTAAATTGTGAGGTTCTGGGAGCTGGAGCTGGTGCTCTGGGCCTAGAGCTCAGTTGATGGCCACAGCCACATCACCCAGGCCTGTATCTCAGCTGTTTTTGTATCATATGGCCATTGAGTGGTTCAGGCAGGGTTGGGATGGCTTGCAATCCATCCCCTGGGCCCTTCACAGAGAAGCCTGTTGTGTTCTTCTCTGAGCTTCCTGTAACTGTCTAGGTAGAGCCTACAGGGCTACAACAGGATAAAACTCACTCATTCATTCAATCATTTCACAGGCTATAGAACAATCCAGAGCCACAGGAGGCAGAATGAGTGAGTGAATGAATTTGTAGTGTGTGTGTGTGTGTGTGTGTGTGTGTGTGTGTGTGTGTGTGTATGTGGCCCTGCAGAGCACTGTGCTGGGATGAGCTGGTTTGACCTCTTTTACCTAAGCCGGAGTTGCTATAGAGTTGCCTGTTGCTGTGTGAGCCAGTACTGTTTTGCTGGTACTGGCAATGGCAGATTCTGGGCAGCAGGGGGCGCCCAAGTCACAGTTTTGCTTCCATCAAAAAGTAGCCCTGTGTTCCAGATGTTGGAGAGCCATCCTGTAGTGGGAGGAGGCTCTATGTGGGTGCTTTGATACTGTCTGTAGACCCAGCCCACTCTTCCTGCTTGTCATACTCACAATCCCCAGCAAAGCATGCAGAAACCCCATGTGAGAGCCAGGTCAGGACACAAGGGAAAATTCCTTCTGGACATTTATTTGGCAGGTTTGGTTGCTTCCACTGCAGCCTCCCTGAACTGAGATGCTGGTGGTTGCAGAGTGTAACCGCCTCTAGGATGACTCTACAGATAGCTCAAAATTTCTTATTTCTTATCTACCCTTTCCTGTTTCCAAAAATTTGGATTAACTTGGTCTTTCATACTTCTATCTTCTCTTTCTCATGTGGGTAATTACTTTATTCACTCAGACACACAGTAGGGGATCTCTTTGCTGGAGTCTTTCCTCATTCAGTTGCTGCTCACTGGGGCACTATTTATCTCTGGGAACACAGCAGCCAGTAGAACCTGATGAGGTGCAGGCCATGGAGAGCACCAGGCCAGGGGGAGGTGGGCCTGCTCTGGCAAAGTGGGCAAGAGCAAGAGGCACTGAGGATCATAAGGCTATGCTCTGCTGTGACGGTGCTGGCAGGTGGAGAGAACTCAGCCTGGCTAGCCTCTCCAGCTGTCTAGTTGGCAATGCTTGGATGAAGAATGGGAGGCTAGGGGAGCCCTTTGTTTGCACTAGAACTTTTTGGGGCCCACTTCCCATGAGTTCTCGCTTCCACTTGGTCTTCTGCCTCTTACACTGCTGTCACTTTGCTCTTGTCCCTGTGGTTCTGGCCAGCGCCTCACCCACACCCCTGTGTACTCCAATTTCCTTATTCCAAGTGCTGGCTCTGGGGCGAAGGTGGGGGTGAGGCCACTCCTGGGATCCTGTGGGCACTTAGTAGGTACCTCTTGTCTCACCAAGTAGCAATAGTCTGGCTACTCTAGGTTGAGTACTCCACCTGACACCATGGCTTACTGATCTGCCATGTGGTGGCTTTCACTCTCTCTGGGCTCCAGGTAGCTGGTGGGAGAGGTGGCTAGCCTGAGCTGCTGGACAGCGACTCACACAGAGCTGGTGCCAGTGCTTTCTGCTCACATCTCATTGTCTTGGTCCTGGCTTCTTGTTCCTGAACTGGCCATAGGCCTAACTCTGTGAGAGCTGTGCTGGGGCTGGTGGGTCCAGACTTGAAAACTGTCCCCCGGCACTGGGAATAGGCAGAAGGCAAGGAGGGCATGCGAGGCCCTGGCTACTGCCACTGTTATCTTTCATCCTTGGGCCCTGATCTGGCAGGCAGCTAATCAGTCCTCGCTCAGAGCACGAGTGGGTCAGGAAACAGCAGGGTGGCGCAGAGCCCTAGGTGTCGGCCTGGTTGTCTTCTAGGCCTGTCCTCAGACGAAGAGGCCAGTCTCAGCCTCGTATAGCGATGACTTCATCAGCTATAGAGGCTAGGCCAAAGAGCAGGTATGAGGAGAAGAGGAGATGTGGCCTTAAGTCTCTAGGCTGCTTGTGATTGAGCCACAGCATCCATACAGACAGGATCCTATTGTTTTTTTCCTTTCCTGTCCCTGACTGGACATACCTAGGATGCAGGCATTCTGTTTGAGATAATGAAAGTAAGCACCTAGACCTTTCTGTACAAAGTTATTGAGTGTTATACGGCTGGGTTGTCTCTCAACATCGCAGCAAGTTCCTCTGTGCGTGTTAACCACACCTGGCACATATGCTCCTTCATCATTCATAGCTGTTTCTAGGGTCTGGAGGGCTGGTGGACTGGGATGTACTGTCCTACACCCCTTCCAAAACAATTAGTGCTAGATCCTCAGACAGTTGTCACTCTGACTGCTGTGTGTCACTTAGACTCTTTGGCATGGAGACAGTTCCCTATGCCAGTTGCCGTTGGACTCCCAAGGACTGACCACAGCAGGCTGCCCATAGAGCAGAGGTGGTGCTCCCTTCCAGCAAGGAGCAGCTCTGCAGAGGAAGGACTGGGCTGTCTGGACCATCTCTAGCTGTGGAAGCCAGTCCCCTTGTTTGCCTCTTCCATTGTGAGTCCCTGTCTGGGTGTTAGCTGTGCTCGGGGTAAGAATGAGGGCTCATGAGCCTTGCCCCTTGCTGCTCTCCCTGGCTCTGTTCCTGTGTTCATGACTGCATCTCCCCAGAAAGCCATTGGTCTAAGGACACTTGAGCTGTTGCAGGTTCTCATTCTGGCCAGCAGTCTCTGTAGCTTCCACATGGAAGGGCAGGGAAGGTGTTGTGGATTCGGCCTTGTGATCACACAGTTCTCGGGATAGCAAAGGTGATACTGGCCCTAGGCGTTCCCATCTGGTAACCTGACACAGACACAAGGCCTGGCCCAGTCTCAGGGCCAGAGGCCCTGCATTTGTGATTTCTGGGGGTGCCCCATCTAACCCAGTGATCTAGGATAATGGAGGACTGTAGAGCCTGATTGGCCAGACCATGATGCCTGGAGACACCTGGGTGAGCAGTTGACCCAGTCTCAGAGAAGCAGCAGGTCATTTTGCAGTGGGACCCAGGTTCTAGCGGCAGTCTCTCCCACACCTCGCCACCCCCTTCTTCCTTTTGCAAGCCAGGATCCATCAGTTCACACATTCCTGGGTTCTTCATCCTTGGGAAGCCAAGGTAGCCAATCATGTATCACAGATGCTGCGTGGAGGTGGAGGGGTTTTAGGAACGTACTAGATCCTGCTGGCTGCCACCAAGGAAGCGCGTGCATATGGAGCAGGCTTATAATAGAATCAGCAGCAACTGTAATTAAGGTTGCAAACCATACCACGCCGCTAAAACACAAATTCTCCGCAGCTGTTGTGCTGAGAAATTACCCCTATCAGCTAGTGCTGCTCTTCAGATTCGGTAGAGGAAATGCTTTAAAAATGATCTCACAGGGTGACTTATATATAAATGGCTCTTCTGTATGAGTCGATCAAGATAGCGTCTGAGTCTCTGGCAGACCACAGCTTCCTCAGTGTCCTGTTGCTATGGGTGACGAAGGGAGCACATGGAACCGAAATGTCTGAACTTTTCTGATATGCACAGGCACGGTGCCGTGTCGGATGGGGTTTTAGATCCAGGTGCCTGACGTGTTCTGGACATTTTCTTGTCTTAAGATGAATTTGGAAAAGGGGCTGTCAGATGATTCGGACCTTTTTACTGACCATCAGGTAAGTGATCCAGCTGCTGTGTGTTGTGTAAACAGATGTCCATAAGAAAGCTTGACATCCGGGTTACTGCTTTATCTCTGCCTGTTCCGGGAATAGTAGTTGTGGAATTTCCAGGTGCTTTGAAGTGTAAGCTTTGAAGCTGCTTTCCTTGGGTCCTGAGAGAAAGCCGTGGAGTGAGTACCACGCCAACAACCAATGACCGCAGCCCCAGTGCAGGACTGGGCTGTTTAGCTAGGTCAGAGTGATGGGTGAGCGTGGGACTCAGACCACAGCTCAGTGCAGGGCCGTCTGTTTGGCTGCTTGGGACATTGGTCCCTCCTAACCCTTTGGGAGCCTGTCTGAAAGCACCAACATTTATCTTTTAGTTACCCAAAGTAATTGTAACAGCTCTTAAAGTGCTAGTGAATGTTTTCTTGCATTTCATGTGGGTAAACATTAACATTTCTCTTCCTGTTAAATTGCTAGCTTGTAGCTCACATTTCAAAATATAGCAAATTGGCTCTGCAGGAACATATCGACAAGTACTGGAGTTTAATGTGTGGTTATCATAGGAGGGTATGGAGTGGAATGTGTTATACAGTGGTTTGTTTTTTAAAAAAAAAGTTTGAGAAAGCACAAAAAGCAGTTTTCTTTTTGTGACAGTTCCATGTTGTTAGAAAGATAAAAATAAATTTAAGCTTATATAGAAGATTGTCATTAATTCCTGGGTACTGATTTCGAATTTTTCTTTTCCTGGGAATTGCCTAATCTTTCTTCCTATTATCTAATTTACACTTCCTGGAGTAAAAGTTGCTAGAATATCAGTGGCAGGTG
>JAQHUG010000349.1:13183-40166 GCA_028555095.1 Dicrostonyx torquatus | reverse complement strand
GGGTGTAGAATGCTAGTGCACACTAGGACAGCCATACCCTTCCATTTCCCTCAGGGCCAGAACTGGTCTCATGGGTCAGGGCTGGGTTTCCAGGGTAGAGCAGCTCCCGCTGGGTTGGGTATGGTTAGGTGGCATGGTTGTGTTTGATGTGCTGAAACCTCCCTGCTTTCTAGCCTTTTCTTTCCCACCAGGCACTGGCCAGCTAAGTCGAGTGGCTCCTGAGGGCCGAGACAGATGCTCCTAACCCTTTGGTGTTGGATGTAAAGTGGAGAGACTGTTCTTAAACCCCAGGTCCCAAGGGAATCTCTCATAAAGTTTAAAACAGGGTGCTCTGAATACTGGAGTTCTGTGTATAGGCCACGCGCTTGCTGCAGCCTTTCTTAAAGTGCCGGCGGCTGTGCTTTCTTTGTACCGAGGCAAGGAGTGCTCTAGTTTTCCTAGGTCCTGTCCAGTATCTTTCAGGGCACATGGACAGCTAGGCGGATGGGAATTAGAGCCAGAGAGCCAGAAATACTGAGCATGACTTCCTCAGGTTATGTGGATGGGGACTACATGTGCTGGACTGCGTGGCCATTAGATGTATCCTGGGCACTATATGAGCTACTTAACGAGAGTAAAACCTGTAGTCAAAAGAAGTATGAGTCATCACAGGAAAGCAACATTTCCAATCTGCCCACACCCTCTCAGGGTCTCCCTTCTCCTGGGTGGTCTCTTGGGAGGAGCACTTGTACCCGGAAGCATTTAAGGCTCTGTGTGGAGTGAGGTAACAGTCAGCACATCCCACAGGTGGGATGCCATTTCTTCCTCAGGCCTCAGATGTCAGGAACAGCAGGTTGGGCCATGTGGTCATCATTATGGGAGAGTGGCCATTAGGTTGTATTGAGTGCTGATTAATATTTGAAAATGAAAACTGGTTCTAGAGTAAAGAAAACAAGGGACTTTTCTTTCTTGGTTGTATGGAAGGCCCACTGTCTCCTTGGGGTGGTGAGGAGGACTTCAGGGCGCACACAGGCTCCTGCTGGGGGTCCTGTTGCCTGTATGGCTGTAGCTGTACCCACGGCACAGCAGAAGACCTTTGAGTTTGGTGAAGGTAGAGCCTTGTTGGGACATGGGGAGGTAAATGAATAGCACGAAAGATGAGCGTGCCAAGGGGACTTGGGCTGTGTGGTGTGAGGGGTGACTCAAATTCCAGTGTCCAGAGTGTCTGGAACCTTTTGCCTGTCCTCATCTGCCCATCCTCTATGAGAAAAGACTAGGCGTTGGTGAGGGGCTGTGGCCAACAGCAGTAGAGCTGGCACTGTTGGTGTGCTTAGCAGTAATGAGAGCCGTGGGACGTGAGAAAAGCAGGCGATGTGTTTGAGGTTGCCTCTGCCTGGCTCTTGCTGAGCCTTTGTGGGCTGAGTTTGAAGTATATTGTGGAATCCCTTTTTCCCCCTTTGAGTTTCTCTTTTTGTCAAATTAAATTCTCTCTGCCATGTTCTACCTATGTAGGGCTCTGAAATGATGTTCTGACCAGGGCTGAGTGCAGAATGTGGTAGACCCACAGTGTTCTGAAGTGTGTAGCCAGGTGAAGCTGGTCAGCTGCCTGTGGGATTGAAAACATTAGGAAGCAAGGCGCAGCCAGTGCTTAAAACATGACTGTGTCCCTTCGGTGGACTCAGCAGTGTTCACATGAACATGACTGTGTCCCTTCGGTGGACTCAGCAGTGTTCACATGAACAGCTTATTTGCATTAGGAAAAACTTAGTTCAAGCTTTTATGTGGGCACACATGGGCAGATGTCCACAGACGTGTTTTCCTAGCAGTAAAAAGTAAAGTCGTGTAAAGTTGCTTTGATGCACGTTGAATGAGTGCTGCTGACATGTGTCCAGGCTGTGGCCTGGCAGTGGCCCGATCAGCTGCTACAGTGAGGAGTCACAAGAATATGCTTCTGCAGAGGCACGTCCCCTCCTGGTCCTGCAGGTCCACCCCCTCCACCATGTAAGGTGTCCTTCACTCTGTCTGTCTTTGTCAGTACAAGGTTTATTCCACACCTTGAAACTATGTTACCTACAGCACTGCCACCCCCAACCTCCATAGCCTTCACTGCCTCTCTGGGCCACAGAACCCTCCACTCATACTCATCCCTATCTTCCTTTAGATATCTGGGAACCCTACCAGACTTGATTCATCTCCCACCCCTATATCTGCTCCCATAACTAAGGAAGGGTCAGACCCTGTCCTCTGATTCTGTGAACTTGACCTCAGACTCCATGCTGGAGTCTATGGGCCTTTGACAGATCTACGGACAGGGACTTCACTGAAGGGCTGTGTGGGCTGGTTTCTGTGTTCAGTTTTGTAAAGAGGGCCTGGCACCTCAGGTGTAGGTGGTCTGTGTGTGAGTGTGAGCGTTCTAGCATGTGTTTCCCTGCACACTGCCCATTTTGATCACGGAGACTGCCTGTGGTCTGTGCCTCAAAATAACCAGAGCTCAGTGTGGTGCCTAGAACAGCGGTGGCTGCTGGGAGATGGATGGAAGGTTTACCTGACTTATAGTGAGGCCCCAGGACAAAGAACTGGGAACCTGGACATTTCAGTCAGATGTGACTGAGTGCTGCGTATGTGTGGTGCTCGCCATGTGCCACCTTGTCACAGTGCTTGTCTGGAGTAAGTGCTTCTGGGAATCTGAGGTCTCAGAGCAGTGGGCAGAGCACAGATGTGAGGCTCTGGGAGAGATGTTGTCCTAGTTCCCTGATCTCCATGTCTTGTGGGTGTACTGAACGTAGAAAAGCTCTCTGACGACCTCAGTCTCCCCTCTCTGTTGTCCTAGTTCCCATCTCCATGTCTTGTGGGTGGACTGAACGTAGGAAAGCTCTCTGACGACCTCAGTCTCCCCCTCTCTGGCCCTTCCTGCCCCTCTCTCCACTGCTCTAAGCACACTCCACATTCCAGATCTTTCCCCACTGAGGTCTTGCTTGTTGAGTAGCTCTAAGCAGAAATAACTTAGAATGTTCCCCCTGACTTGGCATCTACTTTGGCTCCTGGATTACAAAAGTTATTTCTTGTCAACTTCCAGGTATATACCTGATGTGTGCCTCTTCCGCCTTGTTCTAGGTGAACATGTTCTCCAGACGTCCCTTTATTTAAAAGAAAAAGCATTGTTTTGTGTTTGTGCGACTGTGTACTGTGTGTAAGAGCATGAAGAGAACCGGTAGCTGCAGGTTGTAGCTACAAATGCCATGCTTTGATGCCAGGTGAGCAGTGCAGCCCAGCCCTCAACTGGGGCTCCTTGGAGTCTGTGGAGACACCCTTCTGATTCCACAGCCAAAGAGCCCCAGAGCAGGCAAGACCTGGCTAGGTTTCCAAACATGGCCAGAGAGGGCAATCAGCGGCCATCCAGAAGAGGTGCAAGTGTACCTGAGTCCAGGTAAGGGGACCTGCCAGGTGAGACTGCTGTGTAATCTGGGGCAACAGCTCCACTCTGGGTTAGAGCATGCAGCCACCAGCAGTCCTCCGATTAACCCCATGTGGGAGGTAAGTATGTATCCCTTTAGAACCTGGGAACCCAGATCACATATGTCCACAAATAGACTCTCAGAGATGCTCGCATGCACATAAGACACTGTTCCGATTTGATCTTTGCTGAAGGAATAAGACACCCTGACCAAAAGCAACTTAGGTTTTTCCAGTTTATACTTCCAGGTCACAGTTCCGCTACTAAAGGAACCGAAGCCAGGAACTCCTTATAGTAAAGGCAATGTCAACAAAACAAAAAGACAATCTCTTAGGTAGGAGAGTCTTTGCAAGCCATGTACATGCTACCCAATAAGGGTTAGTAACCAAAATATATGAGAAACTCAAATAGCTAAATATCAACAAGAAAAAAATCAAAACAAAACAAAAAATTTTACTTATAGGCTGGGTGTATTAGTGAAGCCTTTAATCCCAACACTCCAGTGGCAGGGGCAGAAGCAGGCACATCTCTGAGCTTAAGGTCAGTCTGGTCTACATTGTGCGTGCCAGACCAGCCAGTGCTGCGTAGTGAGACCCTGTCTCAAAAAATAAAAGTAAATAAATCCTTTTTGCAAAATGGCAGAGGAGCTGATTTTCTGAGTAGCATGTGCAGACCATGTCACATGTGCCCTTCATCAGGAGATGAAACAGTATGATGCTATCTGACGCCTGCCTTCACAGTGTTAAAGGGCAAAACTGTAGGCCAAGGTGGGAGTTGGTGAAGTGGGAATTAGTGCAGCCAACATGCAAGCAGTGTAGAGTTTCCTTTGAAACTTAGATCCGAGACACAGCACCACTGTCAAGCCCATTGCAGAATTGATCCCATAGCCGAGATACAGAAATAACCCAAATACCTGCAGATGAGCAATGAATGAGGACAGCTGCCATTTGTGACAACATCGAGCCATCTTAGGCTGACTGAAGTCTGTCAGACAGAAAGGCGGATCCTGTATGGTCTTGGTGGCATGGTGGAATCTAAAAGGGCTAAGGTCCTGAAGCAGAGTAGGGGTGGCCGCCAGGGCGAGAGGGAGTGGGGGCAGGGAGACAACACATCAGTAAAGTACTGTGGCCTCAGGGATGCCCATGCCTTTTGATACCTTGTAAGGTGAGGATACCCTGTCTGGTGATCATGCTGTTGTGGGTATGTACTCAAAATAGTTTGCTGTGCACTTAAGATATGCATGGTCTTTTTCTGCAAAAGAAAGCCATAGCTACATCCTCCAAGGCCATTGACTGATGTCAGTCCTTTGTGTGCAGTTTGCCTTCTCACATGTTTACAGTGAAAGTGACATGCCTGTGACAGTGCTGTGGGAACCGCTTGCATTGTCTGTGGTGGCACTGATGACACGGCATTGTGTCTCACCTCTCACAGTGTCGGTACACCTCTGGTTATTCTGGCTCCTCCTGCTTGCCCTCCTCGGGAAACACAGCCCAGCCCAGTCAAGTCCTGGCAGCACAGCATGAGTGCTGTACTAAACCTGTGTTGTGAATGTGCTGTCCCTCTACTGCCCCAGGAGACAAATGTTCTGAGCATGGAAATGTAAAAGTCACGTTGAACTGCAGGTGACTAGTTTACCGCTGTGACAACATCCTTCAGGACTGTTAGGAATCCCAAGGGAAAGGGGAATGAGTTGGGGGCTTCTGCCTCTTCCCCTTTTCTGTGCCTCCTCACCCCTCCCTTGCCTCCAACCACGGCCCTTCTTCCCTCTTGTAATGGCACTGTTCATTCCTCCATGGTGTCATGACTGTGTCGTTCTGCCGAGACCTTTCTAGGAGGTGAAACTGCTGATGTTTCTACTGATTCCTTTAAAAGAGTGATTTGTTTTTTTATGTGCATGAGTGTTTTGTCTACATGGGTGCCTGTGCACCATGTATGTGCCTTTTGTTTATTTTATGTGCATGAGTGTTTTGTCTACATGGATGCCTGTGTACCATGTATGTGCCTTTTCCTGTGGAGGTCAGAAGAGGGCTCCAGATCCCCTGGAACTGGAGTTACACAATAGTTGTGAGCAACCCTGTGAGTGCTGGGCATTTAACCCTAGTCCTCTAGAAGAGCTGCCAGTGCTCCTGAGCCATCGCTGCAGCTCACATTTCCACAGACTCTGGCCTGTGTGGGCCTCCCTTGGGTATGGCAGTGTTTGTACTCTGGTGTTGTACATATAGGGGCTCCTGAAGATGGGGTTATACTCCTGCTTCCCAGAGTACTGTGCCTTGTGCCTGCCTCAGAACAGCTTCCTTGTGGCCTATGCCAAAAGAGTGGAACATCTCAGATGAGATAGAGTGGGTGACAGTACTGTGGCCAGGCTCATTTAGATCGCCTCACTAGAGGCCATGGCTTTTGCCCATTGCTCCCAATCCCCTGCTTATCTTTTCTTTCTCAAGGACTCTGACTTTTGTAACAGTAACGTATTAGAAAGTACACATCTCTGTACTGGCTTTTTCCTATAATTTTCCTATAAATTAAAACTGTTTTAGAAATTGGAGAGATGGCTTAGCGGTTAAGAGCATTGCCTGCTCTTCCAAAGGTCCTGAGTTCAATTCCCAGCAACCACGTGGTGGCTCACAACCATCTGTAATGAGGTCTGGTGCCCTCTTCTGGCCTGCAGGCATACACACAGAAAGAATATTGTATACATAATAAATAAATAAATATTTTTAAAAAAAAGAAATTGAAAGTTTCCCTTCCCAAAAAGGTGTCTCTTGAGCTTGGCTCAGTGCTGGCAATGCACTGCTGTGCTCATTCCCACTGTTCTCTCCCTCATGGGCACTGGTCCTTGAAAGCCATCCTCTCACTGCCTGTCTTCAGTTTCCCGGCCCCTGTTCCTAGGCCTCTATACTTCCCTAACGGTGGGTCTGCTGTGTGTTGACATTTCCTTGTATGTGTTCAGTCAGCTATGATTTAAGGGCCTGCATTTGTCTTGAGTGACACAAGGTGACACTTTGTTGACGTTTAGACTCTAAGATTGACAGGATTTCTGAATGTGCACCACAACAAGGGTCGTCTTCACAGTCCCCAGGAAGAGATGGCTCTGGTGTCGTTCAGCCTCACACTGTGGTGGCAAGATGACCTGCCATGGCATGGCAGCTCCAGCCTGTAAAGGAGGCCAGCACACAGGATGGTGCATACTGCTCGTAGATGTCCAACAAGGTGAAAGTTAAGTGGCTCTGGGGCTGGGGTAGCATCGCAGTTAAGATGGGGCTGCTTGGGGAGATGGGTTCAGTACCCAGCATCTACATAGCAGCTCACAGTCATTTGTAACTCCAGTTCCAGGATTACAGACAGATCTGATGCCCTCTTCTGGCCTCTGAGGGCACCAGGCACACAAAGTGGTGACAGACATACAGGGAGGCAAAATAGCCACTTACATAAATTAAAAATTAAAGATCAATTAGATGCATCCTCTTGGTGGCTAAGGAACTATTATGCCCAAATCCGCAATCCCCGCAAGCCGATAAGAAAACCAAAAGTCCCATATGTAAAAGCAAAGAGCCTTTATTTTAATCAAGTTTACAAACTCGGTCTCACCCCATGTCCAGCATATTGGAATAACTGGAGAACCCTGAGCTCAATTAGAATAGGATTTTATAGTAGTAAAGGTGGGGGTAAGGGATTTCTGAGGTTTTAAGACCCCTGATTGGCTGACATTCGTCTAGGGTTTCCTAGTGACTCTGAGCTGCAGGTGTTTCTATCTACAGTGCTTGGAATGCCAGGCATTTCCTTTGAATGGACTGTTCTTGGGTGGGGGTCGGGTGATCTCAGCTTGTGGTTCCTCCTACAGCCCAACACGGCTCTAGGTAAACAACTGAGACTCCAGCCTCCATTTAAATTCATCGTTGGCCAGAGTCCCAGATGATAATGGTTGGAAAAAAATAAAGAACTTCCTTTAGGTAACCTGCCTAGGCTTAGATTATTATGGCTGGATTTCCTAGACCTAGGATTTTATGGGTTCAGACCCCATCACAGGTTGTAGCAGTCACGGTAAGAAGTGACTTCTCTCTATGTGTTATGACAGTCTTTTGGTCATAGGTGGAGACTGGCCTTCAAGGTGGACCCATTGAGTCCTTCATCATGTATCATAACAGGGTAGCAATAGGGGCTCCTTGGTATCAGCCAGAATGGATAGAGAGTACTAGCTGACTGCCTGATAGGCCTGGACTTGGGATGTAGAGTCGGACAGGAAGTGCACAAATCCAGGTGCCCTGGTGGGTTGTATATCATATATCTTTTGTCTTTCCTGGGGAGTGTGGATAGTGTCTTATGGCCATTGGTTCTAGGTGTTCCTGTTGGCTGCCATTGAAGTGTCAGCTGGACGCCCCGTGAGTAGATTATTTTACTAGAGGGGTCTTACAGGAAGCCCGGGGGACCCAGGTCTGGTGTGAGGCAGGCTCTACTCACTTCCTGTCTGCCCTGTGGCTGCACCTTAGAAGCCCAGTTCAGATGAGACCTGAATGCTATGGCAAAAATGGTAGAACCTTGGAGAGGAAGCTCTAGGTAGAGCCACCTATAGCCCAGGCCACAGGAGGGAAAGTTTTCTGGCATCTTGGCATGCTGCAGACATGAAAGCAGTGGTGCTGGACCTGCTATGTGTCACCTGCCTTCTCTGAGCCTCTCTGGGACTCTGCTGTCCTGCCTGCTCTTGGAGAGGAGCCATACTGCCACCAGGATCCTAGCCACAGGCTACACTGGCTCTTCCATGCTCCTCCTCCTGCTGCTGGGTCCCTCTGCTGCCCCTGGGATGCTTGCCTTCTTATCCATCTGCCTTTTCCTGGCCACTCAACCACCACTTGACCACTAGCAAGTGTCCTTATGAGCCCAGGCTGGGCTCCTGCAGAGAACTGCTGACAGTTTTTATTCCCAAAGGATCAGCCTTTCTGCCCAGTTGTTCTTAGCAACCCCCCAACTCTTTCTAATCTGCCCCCAGGCATTTCTCCAGGCCTGTAGCAGCCACTCTTTCAGGGGGGAGTGGTAGGGGCGGGGGGGGGAGGTGGTGGTTAGGGGCACACACATCACAACTCAGGTCTCACTGAAGTGGAGGTAACACTAACCTGAGATGAAGTGTCTGGTACTGAGCCTCTGCCCTGCAAGGTGCCCTCACTGGGGCTGTTATCACAAGGTCTGTTAATAAGACTATGATGTCAGACATGCTGGGATCTGTTCTTTTCAAATGAAAATGACGGCAACTTCCTCTTAGAGGGAGTCACCAGCTGGGGCGGAGTTGGAGCCCCAAGGCTTGACTCACTGCTTCTCTCAGCGCCTACCTGGGTAGCTGGGAGTCACCCAGGACCTTGGGTTGTGTTCTCGATGGAGGAAGTGAAGCGCTGTTCCCTGAATCTTGTCATGAGATGTAATTAACTCATGTCTCTCTCTCTTTTTTTTCAGTCTGCAACTGTGTCTGATGGTGGTAAGTCATATATTTTATTTTTCTCATTGTTGTTTTCAAGTTATGAAAATATATTTGCCATTTAATATACTCAGTAAGATGCTTTCTCTGCCTTTTCCTTGTGGGAGGGTCTCGGTTGGAGTTTCACTGGCGGGCAGCGTCCTGGTGGCCTGGCCATGTGTTTGACTAACATGGCAGTAGAGGCTCCGTGAGAGCCAGCACAGGTAGAATGCTGAGCTGCAGTTCATGCTCCTGCACGCCTGTGATCAACAAGCAAAAACATGCTTGCTGATCCCCTGTACATCCAGCTTCCTAACGAGCAAGTTCAGCTCTCAAAGCAGTTGCTGAGTTTGAGCCATTCTGGAAGTTCCCTTCCTAAGGAAATGTAGTGGTTGAACTGAGAGTGTGGGATGAAGAATCAAACCCTTTCTCTCTGTCCTTAGAAGAGTTTGTGTACAGGGCTCTTTGAGTGGGACTGACCAGGAAGGAAGACCCAGCCAGGGTTCACTCCATTTCTCTGACATAATCCCTGGTTCAGCATTTAAAAAGAAAAAGCAAAACAAACAACAGCAACAACAAAAAAAAAAAACTGCCTTAAACTCTTTGGACACTCCTCCTGCGTGTAGTATTCTTAGTATGACAGACCAGTTGGTATAGTTTCTAGAGACTTCTGTTGTCTCCCTCAGAGCTGCCCACCTCAGGCTGGTGTTCCTCTCCCACAGGAAAGTGCAGGCGGAGCCTTTGGCTTAGTAGCTCTGTAGGAGTCAGAGGATAGAGGTGTGGAGGATTCACACAGCTTGAGTTACAAATCTGCTCATGCCAGAACACAGACCACAGGGAGCCTGGGCAAAGTGTGAGAAGCATATATTTTAGAGTAAAGAGGGTTATATTTCCTGTGTCATGTACAATAATAATCGTGTCATTTAATCAGCCAAAGCCTCCTTAATGCAAGAAAAGAAGTAAGACGGGCAGCCAAGTCTGGGCCAGAAAACCAGCCCTGGTTCTGACTTCTCTTTTCTGGCAGAGGACATTTATTCTTGTGGGAAATTTATATACTTGAGAGGTTTCCATAATCCATCAGTTTAATAATATATAATATTTTTTATTGACTTTCCAAAGTTCTGCACTGTTGTTAGGAGTTGGGGAAGCCAGTCCTCCCCAACCCCAGCATCTCAAATTGTCCTATAGGTTTCAGAAGGTCCCTTTCCGGGGGTGGGAAGCCCCTGGCTCCCAGCCCCCACTGCGCCTTTCTGAGGAAGTAGTGTCCTGGCCAGGTGATTCCCCCTGTCCTGGGGGCTTTCCACCCTCTGTCCCCTTCTCCTCCAACTCAGACCCCAGGGCCACAGGGCTGTGTCCTGTTTTCATGTGGAGGGCCTGCTATGGCGGAAGGCAGGGGATTTCAACAACTGAGCTAGACAGCAAGATATATTTTATTTTTGTCACTTTTCATGCTTTTATTATTTTTTTAAAATAATAAAAAAGAAACTAAAAAGTTTCTTTTCTAATTATAAGATTAAAATGCAGAGGCGGTCTGACTGAGTCTGTGTGTTAGTTCTGGGAGGTCACAGTGATACTGAAGCGGTGCAAGGATCACTCCAGTCAAGGTCTCCGAGGCTCAGGCCTGGAGAAGAGCCTCCAGCCTTCACCCTACTAATCCAGCTAAGGCCTTCCATTGCCCACAGGCATGTTCCACCATGCCTGCCCAGGCGCCTGTTGAGAAGGGCTAGGCAGAAGCTTGAATGTTTCCACACAGAAATATTTTATAGACCTGGTCAGTAGTAGACAGGTTCACACATGGAGCCTAGGAACCACAGAACCCCACTGATGTATGGAAAATGTGTACCAAGTGCAGGCAGAGATGAGGGGCCAGCTCAATCTGTGCCCAGTTGAGGCTATGTCTGCCTCCTCATCCAGCCTGGGCTATGGTTATTAGGAAATCTCATACTTTTCAGAAGTGTCGTACATCCAAGCTAACCATGCTCTTGACATAATGTGACTCTTTGATGTCATTCCAGGCTGTGTGTAACATTTGGTAATGTGTATTCCTATCATGTCGTCTCCTATAGTTTTAAGAAAGTTGGGTGGTGCCATTTAAGATTTTGCTCAGAGTGTGCTTTTCACTTGCTCAGCAGGAAAGGGCTTAAAAGTCACCACTGCCTGTGCATTGGCCTTGTTGGAGGGCAGACTGTCTCTAGTATCCCTAGCATTCAGAGACTTCCCGACGGCCTACTAATTGGAAACCTGTCCAAATAGAAAACAAGGTCAACCTGGAGGGTTGAGAATGTGTAAACCAAGTATGGGCTGGGGGTGTAGCTCATGGTTAGGGCGCTTACCTAGCATGCTTGAGCCCAGGGGTTTATCCCAGCCTCAGAAGGAGAAGGGAAAGGAAGATAAGGGGAAAGAGGGAATGGGAGGGAGAGGAGAGGGCAGGGGGTATAAATGTGAGAGTCCCACTGTTGATGCTGGTACTGAAAGGAGTTTTCGCCTCAGATACCAGCTTGGCTTTCACACAGTCTTCTGTGTGTGGTACTTCACTACTGAGCTCCCATAGTGCTCCACCTCTGTGCTCCCGCAGTGCTCCACCTCTGTGCTCCACCTCTGTGCTCCACCTGTGCTCCACCTGTGCTCCACCTCTGTGCTCCACCTCTGTGCTCCCGCAGTAACCTACCTCTGCACTACCCCTGTGTTCCCACGACGCCACCTCTGCGCTCCCATGGAGCTTAAGCTCTTTAGCTTGGTATTAGCAGCTCTGCCGGGATCTCCCCTCCCACCCGGCTCTTGTGTTCTCAAAGGGCATACCACCTTGTGCTGCATAAGGACATTCAGGTGTGCCTTTCCTGCTAAAGGTTCAGTAGTTTTGGTGTGTGAAGTGAACTGATAGCAGGCAGACCATTAGAGACATTACTACCAGTGTTAGCATCAGACAGCTTGAAAGTCCTGGAATCAGGACATTTACAGAGATTAAAGCAAGAGGAGTCTGAAAGGTATGAGAAACACAGAGCAAACAAGGTGGTCTTGTCACAAAGGTAGTAGTCACCTATGGTCTGCCTGGGTCAGGGGCAGAACCCCTGCTTTGTGTGGAAGGATCCCTCCAGCCTCTGGTTATCCCTGCTCCTCACTAAGATAGACAGATGCAAGCTTTCAGCTTCCAGGGGAGCACCCTTTGATTTATGCCAGAGAGGAGCCATGTGACGGTTTATAGTGGGTACTTGCCACACAGTCTGATAACCTGAGTTCTATTCCTGGAACCCACATGGTACAGGGAGAGAACCAACTCCTGAAAATTACTCTGCTATCTCACACACGCAAACACATACACACACGTGTGCACACACGCACACACGGGTGGGCGAGGGAGAAACTAGCAGTGTACTCAGTGGACGGTGTGGCTGTGGGGTCTGTGTAGCACCTTCCCTAAGAGCTCTGCACTGTCCAGTCTCAGCTTTCCTGCAGGCCTGCTGGTCCTGAAATCTGCCATACCTCGTGTCCTCATGTCAGGCCCTACAACTCAGTGGCTCCTTTGCCCTTACCACACGCATAGACCCTTTGTGTAGAAGTGAGGCTCTGCCTCCTCAGGCCTGTGCTCTCCAGTCTGCACAGGGCAGTGGCTGTGGCCTGCTCACACTGAACTTGGACCCCTCCATCTGCCACAGTAGTCTGTTGTCCCAGGCTAGCCTGCAGTAACCCAGCACGCCAGGCCCTCGGCCTCCCACTGTATTCTCTTGATGTCATTCAGCTCCTCCTGTCCCACCCGCCTGCTGCCTCCTGTCCCTTCTCTGAGTAGTAGTCTGTGCTCTTCCTGCCATTAGAAAGCCTGGTGAGAGGATCGTTGGATCTGGGCCCCAGTGATCTTCAGTGACATTAGCTTAAGCTTTGGAAGGCTTGGTTAGGGCCTTGGTTAGTGGCTTTTAAAGTGTTTTCAGCAGTGAAATGCTCTTAAATTCAGTCAAGCAAATGTCTTATCCTGGAGCACAGATTGGAAAATGCCTGGCTGAGTGGCAGTTGGGTGTGCCTGTCCATAGCATCCCCACCTGACTAAACTCCAGAAGGCACTCCGAGTCTGTCTTCACCTTCTTCTCAAGGCCTAGGTTGCTTTTAGCTTTTTCTTCTCCTAAGTATGGGCATGAGTGTCCCCTTCTTCGACCAGGAGAGTCAGTGAAGGTCCCCAGAGCTCTGTGTAGTCATGCACGTGACTGAAGGTTCCTTTGTGGTGGGAACTTGAAGGAAGAGAGTATTAGGCTAAGGGCTGTTCGTGGCCTGCTGTGCCCCATGGGTATGGGACTTTGGGTGCTTGACACTGGGCTAGGCTGGACTAAGTACTTGTCTGGAGCTGGTATTTGTCTAGACTCTAGGCCGACCTGGGTGCTGAGCTAGGCTAACCTAGACACTGAGCTGAGTGCTGGGAGTCTAGACCACTCCCCAGACTATTCTGGAGACTTGAACAAATTTGATGAGGACTAGCACGCCTGCTCAGAATGGTAGGGACACCTTTGTCTCATGTTTTTGTCTCTGTGACCTTTGCTAGACGCTTATGGGCTTGGCCAGGTCTGCTTAGCCTCCCGCCTTGTCAGGTCCTCTGTGAAGAGGCTGCCAGGCTCTCACTCTTCACTTTCCTGTTAGTTTTGTTTTTTTAAGGTTTCCACCTCTGAGATCTGGAGGGCTACCTAACCTCAAACGACTGTAGACTCTTACCCTTACCTTTGGATGCTCTGGAAAAGACTCTGTCATTCTGCCCTTTGCCCTCCTCACTCCCTGGCACTTCTTAAATGTTCATCTTTACCCTAAGCTGTGGGGTCTGCTCAGGGCTACACTCAGGCAAGCCACCTTCCCTTCTTGTCTGGCAACTTTGGCTTTGCTCCCTGATAGCATCTTCTGCCCTACGGAAATGGCTGCAGTGGTCCACATCACAGGCGTGCTGAGCTGACTTGGATGCTGCTCAGTGATGAGGGGCCGGCCGTGCTTGCCACGAGGACTTGAAGTCAGGTCGCATTCACTTTGAACATTGCGATTGTGAAGATTCTGGGCAGGTGAACCATACTCTGTAAGAGCAGAAGAGACAGAGATGTGAGAGGAGTCCCTGTGGAACCGTGCCAACTGTGCAGCGTGGCTTGGTGGTCCACGGTACCACAGCCTAATCTTGTGCTTTTCAAAACTGCTCACTAACTAGCAGGAATGGGATGTTAATTTGTAGCCTGTGGTGGGAGAGCAGGTGTTTAAGCAGAGCCTTTTATTTGGCCCAGTAGTTCATGGTTTTTTTGTTTTTTTTGGTTTTTTTTTTTTTTTTGATGACTTTTTTTGGACTTGAAACTCAAACAGACTGTAGACTGTTGTGGAAGCAGGCAGACTTGGTTTCTGCCAAGATGCCTCCCAACACACTCCTTTCTTTCTGGTTTGACAAGACATTTGGAAGGAGTTTTTATTAGTAACTGTGTTGTGAAGTTGTTTTTTTTTTTTTTTTCAAAGTTCAAAAGTAATAAAGCCAGTGACTCCTTCCTGCCTCCCTTCCTCCCACCTTCCCTCCTCCTCCTCTTCTATTTGTGGGAACCCTGGACATGTTGGTTTCAGTACTCATCCCTAGTGCACTGGAGTGGGAGTAGGGTCCTCTTGGTTCCCCTTCTGTCTCAAGAGGCCCACCTGAGGGAGCCATGCATCCTCCCCTCACAAAGGGAACATATTCAGTTGGTTCTTAGAGAACAAGACTTGGTTGAACGGAACCTTGTGTGAGTCTCTGAGGCAGAGAAGCAGTATGAGCCTTGCTCTGAGACCCAGGATGGTAGAGTCAGAGGGGTGAAGCCCAGCACTCGGTTTCAGAGGAGCTGACTTAGTGTGCTCACTTGCAAAGGCCTTTGCAATACATGCCTGGGGCTTGTGCTCTTTATACTTTGATAAAGAGCTGTGTAGGGGTGCGGCCTCCCTGTCATTCCCTTTAGCACCATAGAGCCTTTGGCAAGAGAACTGGTTAACAGGAAAAAACATGAATGTCTTAAGTGCACACATATGAGGAGCTTCACAGGAATGAGTAGGAAGGAATGACAAAGAGCAGCAAGCCTGTGATGTCAGAACAAGGGGACTGGGTCTCTGGGTCAGTCTAGCACTCGCTAGGGACATTGATTGCTAAGAGATGTGGTGGGGCAGGGAATGCAGTTGCCCCAGAGTTAGTTCCCTTGGTGCTCTGCGGCATCAGCTCCTTTGTTACATGACCAAGGTGTTTTTCCGGACTTGGCATATGAAGGAGGACTCCTGAAAGAGTCTTTATGTTCCTGGCTTGATGGAGCCCCTCCAGGGATTCCTACAAGAACTGGTTGGATCTGGAACTTCCCCAGACTTGTGCAAGGGCTGGCAACTTTCATCCTGTAGCTCCAAACCATCGCCTGCAACCTCCTGGGGCCTCATCTTGAGTGTGCACTGCCTAGAGTCAGTACTGAGCCATCCCAGGTGGTCCCCAGCCTCCTCTCCACCGATTGTATCTGGACTGCATGCCGCATCGCCTGCAACCTCCTGGGGCCTCATCTTGAGTGTGCACTGCCTAGAGTCAGTACTGAGCCATCCCAGGTGGTCCCCAGCCTCCTCTCCACCGATTGTATCTGGACTGCATGCCGCAGCCCCTTAACTTTCTCCACCAGGTGGTCCCCAGCCTCCTGTGCACCGATTGCATCTGGACTGCATGCCGCAGCCCCTTAACTTTCTCCACCAGGTGGTCCCCAGCCTCCTCTGCACGGATTGTATCTGGACCGCATGCCGCAGCCCTGAACTTTCTCCAGTTCTGATTTGTCTCTTCAGCTCAACGGAGTGTCACCTGTAGGGACCCTTTTCTGCTGTAGCTCCCAACATGCCTCCTGGCAAATGGGGTGATCTAAACACACACTAACTTGATGGCTTTCCCATCAGAAGTGACAATGGTCCAGCTTCCAAGGATCATTGCTAAACACATTTAGTTTAATTTTCTAGTGCTGAGTGGCAGTAGGGTTCCTGTCACAGCCAGCATCCTGTGATGGCAGTGCTTTCACATTCTAGTTCTAGAACATGATTTAGAAAGTTCACAATAAAATGTGAGTTCAATACAAGGAGCTCCCATGATTTCTCATTCCATAGGATGAACACTACCCTTAGAATCATGAAGCGCCAGGTCTCACCCCCAGTATGCCTGGAATATCCTGTATCCCACACATTACAGGCATGGGAAGCAATCAGTTCCTCATTCATTCAGAGCTGATACCTCATTCTGGAATCAGCAAGCCCTCCCTGTCTGCCCGTCCCATTACTTTCTCTGCCTTTACAAGGCATTCAGCCATGAAAAGTCAGAGCATCATGAAGTGGTGACATGGCCCTGACCACATCAGAACCTGTCTTCTGAAGTGTCACTGTTCCAGCTGCGCTCTGGTGCATCTTGGTGCCCTACCCAGCTCTCCAGGGAGCAGTGTGGGGCTCCCGAAAGTGTTCTGCACACTGTATAATGTTTGGGCTCACCTCCTTGGAGGGCTCTCAGTCTGTGTGCCACCATGTGGTGTGACACTCAAGGGTGTCCTTAGATAAGTGCTGCCTACCTGACTAATATGACTGGTATGCCCAGCCTCACCTCAGTGAGGGGCGGTTGTGGTTTGAGTGCGGTGTGTTCCCTCTACTTTTGGGATCCAGACACAGAGGGCGGTGCCTGCAAGGTCTCAAGGCTGGTGAGGGGCACCGTTCCCACTGTGCTACAGGCTGGTGAGGGGCACCGTTCCCACTGTGCTACAGGCTGGTGAGGGGCACCATTCCCACTGTGCTGCAGGCTGGTGAGGGGCACCGTTTCCACTGTTCTGCAGGCTGGTGGTGTGCTACCACCATTTGCTCAGAGATGTCTTTGTTCTCAGGTCCTGAGCATGGATGTGGACAGTATGTGGGAGCTTCCTGAGGTCCCTTACCAGCTCTGAACATGATGGAGGTCAGCTAGGTGGCACTGGTATGTGCTTATTTCTTATCCAGTGACTTCACCTGCCAGAGTTTGAGGACTTTTTGGTGAGCCTTGCACAGAAGGGATTGGGGCCAGCCTGCAAAGTCTACTTACAGACAGCACATCTCTGGGACAATTTACCACATCCTCTGGGAAGGAACGCTTTTATGTAAATATTTTAAAACAAAACCTAAGACTGATGACCTAATGATGGCTTTCCTGCCTTTATAAAGGCGTCCTTTCAAGTTAGCTAACATTAATGGGACTACAGTGATTGACGCTAGTGATCTTTACAAAGCACTGGGGATTGACTGGCACTGGGGGAGGAAGGTACCCATTCTTGGGACATCATCCTTTGAGCCTCTGCCTGGTTCCCAGGACGTATCTTCCCTTCCACCTTCACTCCAGACTGATGTCTCACCCCTACCATGTGATCTTGGACTAAGGTTGCCATGTGTTCTCTCTGGTACCTGACCATTTTCTGTGAACTGCTTTCCTGCCTTGTGGGTCTGTTGCCATTCACTTTGGCTACCGTGCCCTGTTCTGTTGTTAAATGGCCATTGTCTCCTCTTGCCTCTGGTGATAGCTGCTAAGCTGGCTCAGACTTTAGCTATCGCAAAGATTGTAAGACATGCCTGTACAGGTCTCTGCATGGACATCCGTGTGTGCCTTGCTCTGATGAGCTGGTCATCGGTGTATGCATTAGTTATTCTCCATTGTCCAGTGTGCACACTACTCAGCAGTGTGTAAGGAATCACCTCAGAGCTTCCTGTTGTGTTCATCATGGCCGCTAGGGTTTGTATGTGGCCATTTGATAGTTAGTTAGTTAGTTTCGGGACAGGGTTTCTCTGTAGCTTTGGAGCCTGTCTTGGAACTAGCTCTTGTAGACCAGGCTGGCCTCTAACTCACAGAGATCTGCCCACCTATGCTTCCCAAGTGCTGGGATTAAAGGCATGCGCCACCACCGCCTGGCTCAGTTTTATTTTTAAATACTCCGTCTAGACCTTTGCTTAGACGGGTATCAGTGCAGAGCACCTGATAAACAGTGTGAGGCCCACACCACCGCAGGCACTGCCACGATAGACGACCTTGTGCTTGTCGCTTGTTCTTTGTGTTTCTCATTTGGCTGGTTATGTTGTTACTGTTAGTTGATTGGTAGAAAGTTGAAAAAATAGTACATTCTAGAAGTGATTCTTGGATTGGACAGATGAATTATGATAATCTTATATATTGGCTACTTTCGCATCAATAAAATATGATAAAATGCCATGACCAAGGAAGCTTGTAGAAGTTTGTTTTAGTTTACAGTTTCAAAGGCATAAGAGTCCATTATGGTGGGGAAGCATAGTTGCAAGAACAATAAGCAGAGAGTGAGCAGGAAGTGAGGTAAGACTGCGAGCACTCTTAGCCTGCCCCCAGTGATCTACTTCCTCCAGCAAGGCTCTACCCCCCACATGTTCAACAGCCCCTCTCCCGCCCCAACACAGTCATCAGCTGGGGATCAGGTGCTCAAATACTGGAGCCGATGGGGACAGTTCTCCTTCACAGCTTCACAGCTTATGTTTTCAATTGCATTCTTGTTTGTTTTTTGTGGCTAATGAAATGAAAGAAGGTATAATAGCACTTGAGGAAGGCATCCAGGCCACCTTCTGCAGTTGGTTCTCAGTGCTGTCTCCTGAAGACCAATTTTTAAAAAAATCCCAGTGGCCATCTCCCCTTTAAGAAGCACGCTTGTCTTACTCTACTCCGCCCTTCCTAAGACCATGAAGGTATAACTATTACCATTTTATTGTTAACATTTAAGTCTTGGATGCCCCTGTAATCTGGGTTTTTTTTTTTTTTTCCATGGTATGGGGTAGGGTTTTGAGTTTCTGCTTTGTTCACAACACTTCCGGACACTTGGGTACATTTGGGGACAGACTAAATCCATGTTTTCAGAGTTTGCTCTCAGGGCAAACAATTGCAGACAATAAGCAGATCTGTCCCAGCAGAGAGGGAGTGAAGCCAGTTGACTCACAGCATGGAGGCCAGAGTAGCCGCTGACAGAGTCAAGCGCTGGCTTGATTTGCCTCCAAGTTACACTCGACTACAAGAGCCAGGGACAACACGCACTTGTGCACATGACAGTAGCTTTAGGGTTAGGATTAGCCAAGACTAAAAAGACAAGAAAGAGAGTGCTTAGGACTGGAAAGGAGAAAACTACATAAGCACAATTCACAGTTGGCACCATCTGTGTACAAACCCAAAGCAGAGCCCTCACCAGCCCTGACCTTCAGAACTGACTGAATCCCTCAGAGAGAAAGCAGGACCTTCCTTAACTGAGGTGTCATGTCTGTGTAGGGAGGGACGAGAGCATGACTTTAGATGCCATGTCTGTGTAGGGAGGGGTGAGAGCATGACTTTAGATGCCATGTCTGTGTAGGGAGGGACGGGAGCATGACTTTAGATGTCATGTCTGTGTAGGGAGGGTGAGAGCATGACTTTAGATGCCATGTCTGTGTAGGGAGGGACGGGACCATGACTTTAGATGCCATGTCTGTGTAGGGAGGGTGAGAGCATGACTTTAGATGCTGGCCAACAAAAGCTTTACATTTGTATTTAAAATGTTCAGGCAGAGAACAGTTTAGGAGCCATGACTCAACTCGCTTGCCCTTCACATGGTGTTCAAGACTAGCACGACCCAGTTAGTAGTTGACATCTTTCAGTGCCTGCTGTGTGCCTGATATTGTCACAGCTTTGCTGTGATGATAGCGTATAGTTATTTCAGGTTTTTATTGAAAGGTTAAGTGAGGAGTAGCGCTCACCCCATCCTGTGACGCTAGCTCCATCATTACACTTGACACAGCCAAGCACCCTTGTTGACATTGGTTTGTGTAGAAGGTGAAGCCCCACCTCATGTGGGCATGAGCTTCCAGAGCCTTCCTCCTGAGCCCAGCCTTTGGATCCCTGGGCTTCTGTGCTGGGCAGTGTGTCTGTCTTCTCCTTCAGCCAGATTTTGTTGCCCTGTGACTGTTTCACATGTTGTCACTGAAATAAACATAAAAGGAGGATGTATGTCTTTATGATACCAATTTTTTATTTGTCAAAAATCAAATAATCCACTTTGAGAAAGAATTAGCTAGTTAAGGCTTTGTAACCTTTTTGGTTCCAGCCAGTGTATGAATCTGATCAGGGTTTGAAAAAGGTGCTGCTGCTTCCTGGCGTGTGCTAGGGCCCCCTGTAGTCCAGTGACCCTCATGGTGGCAGCTGATGGCTCCTCAACTAAATTCTGAAAATGCAATGTGACAAACTCCCACCACTTCCCACACTGACCCTTGGCAGCTCCTGTTCTACCCACTCTTATGGCCCTGAAATCTCTTGGCATTTTCCCATCTGCTTGGCATTTCCTCTCCTGAAACACTGTGTCGTTTCACAGGCTGAATTTGTTCTGCTGAGTTCAGATGGGCCTGGTCTTGACTTCAAGACAGCATTTAGGTTTCTCCCATTTGTCCCCTAGGGGCCCTGCAGTATACATAATTGTGTGATCCCAGCACAGTCTCAAAGGACTGTCTGGCCTTTTCACTCCCTGGGAGACAGTGAGGCCTGGCTGGCTGGTGCCTAGAAGCAAGCAGGGCAGGAAAGGGTACTAGGATACCACCTCGGAGTTTGTGGTGCCTGCCCAGTTCTACCTGCCAGCTTCCTAAGACCTTTGAAGCCTCACCCTCACAGTGGACCTGTAGAGTTCGACCAGCAGTTTGGGGGCTCTGCTCTGAGGAGGTGCTGTGGTGCTCAAAACATGCCATTCTGCTTATTGTCAGGATCCGTCACTGCCCACTCTGGCTTTCTCGGGTGAGGAGCCGAATGGCTGCCCTCAGATTTTACACTGTGTAGTCTGTAAGCAGCTGGACCTGTCCTGAGCTCTCCTCACTGCTTAGTATGAGAACGAAGTGCTCTTAGCCAGCTGCTCTCGGAGTAAGGTGTCAGAACTCAGGTACACAGGTTGTGACACAGGAAATGGGGTGAGGCCAGGGCTATCTTCTCCATGTCATGCAGGACTTCCATGGAAACCTAGCCCTCCAGGTAGTTTGAAGTCTTTCTTGTTGATGGCATTTTAGCTTCTGGTACAGTTCCAGTACTTGGATGTATAGCTTGGGATCGTTACTGCATTCTCGGGCCCCAGGCCCTACAGGTGCTCATTTCTCCCCATCAGAAAGCCGAGACATAGACATAAGGGATCCATGTGATCATCACATCATGTCACCTAGATCCAGAAAGGTCATGTTGGGCTCTGTCTCTGCCTGACCTCTCCCAGAGCCAGAATTGTCCATAGTGGTGACCTGTGACTGATGTCTACACGGACCACTGTGGAAATGAAGGGAACATGTTCACAGAAAGGCAGTGCCTTCACCAAGCAGGTGACAGAACTTCCCAGCGCAGCAAGGTAGGTGGGACTCTGCTGTGAATGTCACCTGCAAGGGAACTCTAGAAAGCTCAGCTGCTTTTTGTTGAGAGGAAGTGGGGGCATCAGGAGTGAAAGGAGGCTGTCCTCTACTGGAGAGGAAGTGACACATACCCAAAGACCAACTCCTGGGCTGAGCAGGGAAAGCACACAGTGGGCCTGCAGGTATGTCTGCTTCCCATTGGTGCTCAGTGCTTGGGAGGACTCACAGGGACACACGACCACCCTGATGGAGGAGTGAGTAGAGGAGAAAGTGCCAGGCCACTGAGAGCAGCTCTGACACCGTCTCAGGAGACTGAGACCATGGCACAGCCCCGTGAACATGAGGCGCTTCCTGCTAAGAGAAGAGTGAGAGTTCCTTATATACAAAGTCACTGGGGCCAGTATTTCAGTTTCTGACTTTTCCCTTGGGTTTTGGAATTTTCCCATAGGTACAATGAACTCTCCCAGGCATAGGATACAGTTCTTCCCATGGGCTTCATTTATTCATCTTACACATAGAGCCTGAGGATAATTTTACTCAGCAGGGACACATGACCACCCTGATGGAGGATTGAGTAGAGGAGAAAGTGCCAGGCCACTGAGAGCAGCCCTGAGACCATCTGTTTGCAGTTGTCATGAGACAAGATGTAGAAGTAGCTTTTTTTTGTTCACCCCAAATTTTTGGATTTGGGAGCATTTTGAATTTCAGATTTCTGAATTAAGGCTATTCAACTTGTATTTTGAGGAGAAAGAGTAATAATGCAGAAAACTGGTGCCCTGACTACAGGATCAGGCCTCACATTGGCATGGTACACCCAAGAGAAAGGTGCCTGCATGATCCACCTCTCTCCCTGACACTGACAAACCAAGATAAGATGGATGACCAAACCCTCTGGCCACCAAGACCTCAGTGCAGAGAAGTGGAGGTGCCTGAGTGCTTTGATAACCAGCAGAATTTAGTCCTAGACAGAGGGGATGGCGCCATGAAGGACATGGTGGGTGGGGTTAGAGGACAGGCTGTGCTAAATCTTCTGGGTTTATCACAGTGATTAAAAAAGTCTTAGCAGGCAATACACTTTGATGTGTGTGTGCATGCGTATGTGTGTGTGTGTGTCTGTGTATGCTGCTGTTGGCAACTTACCTTCAAATAATTTAGAAAAAAAAATGTGTATGTTTTGGTGACTGTCCCTGGAGGAGGTGCGGAAGGCTGTGGCAGGAGGGCCAGAGACAGAATGGGCCCAGAAGAGAGTGGGGGTCCTGTTCCTGCTCCCCATCCTCACACCAACAAGGCTCCTGTGAGCTTCCAATGGCAGCCTCATGGGTGGTAAGGCTTCCTTTTAACCCTTCGCAGGTCTCTCTTAGAGGACATATTGAGATCCTTTGGTGGCCTTTTTACTGGAACTGACAGAGTCCTGAGTGTTTGTGGAGGAGTGTCTACCCAAAGTCACCAGTCACTGGACTGTGGTCATCCAGCTTGGGTGGTAAAATTTGACCCAGTCATATCTTTCCCTTGCATGTCTTGGAGATCAAATTTGGAATTGCGGGGACTGTGGCCAGAAAGCTGAAAATGGTCTCTGCTGACCCTTATTTGGGATACCTGCGGGAAGCCCCAACCTCAGAGACCATGGAGAACTCATGAGGCCTCGCTGGCTCTGCCTTCCTCCCACCTCTGTGTCTGCACTGATTTAGTTCATGCAGGCAGCAGCAAAAGGCTTTATTTTCTAAAGCTGAGCTCCCAGCCCCTCAAGGTTTCTTAGCTGTGCTGCTGAAGCCACAGACTTTGCTTTGGAACTGGTTGAGTTCAAGGTGCTTGTTTCTTAAGTGCACACCCTTGAGACTCCATGGCTTTAGTCATTCTCACTGAGAATATAGATCTTGTGTTTATGAGACTTAAGAGTTTAAACTCAAGATGGTGTGGAAATACCTATTTCCACATTACTATTACGAGGAACTGTGTGTTCTTGCTGCTCTTTCCCTGCTGCTGTTTAATGAACTATACAGTGGCTCCTCCCCAGCACTGGGGGAACAGTGTTTCTGCCCATGTGAATAATTCAGGCCTCTGCAGCAGGCACTCCGGCTGTGCATTATGCATGAGTCTCTGAGGCTTTGCGAGGCTCTAGGGCCTCTCCAGCAGCCAGTGCTGGAAGGCTGAGGGCTTCTTTTGCGAGGGTCCCTGAGGCTCTGCAATAATTCATCTACCCCCAAGGCTGAGCTAAGGAGCCATGTCCTCAGCACCCGTGGCCCAGGCCTCTGCTCCCAGCCACCCAGGCTGAGCCTGGTATGGACTCAGAAGGGTGGTTTACGGTGAATGGTTGGAAGTATTTGGTTAGATGGCACCACAGTGGCTCTTATCATCTCTACCCAGGTAAAGTCCCACATCTGTCTCTCAACTTGTCTTGAGTGTCAGAGCAGGCTGACATGTGCAATCCTCAGGTATGTTTGCTGCGTGGGGAGGGTCTTATGTTGGGATGGGCTGCCACGTGGCTTAGAGTTGAGACTTGAGCATTTGGAATACTTAGGTTATGATTGGCTGAGACATACAGTGAACTGGGAGCATCACAGAAGTAAGTGCACACTGTCAGTCTAAAGAATTACTGCAATGTGTAACCTTCAGCCTACATCGCTACAGTCTCTGCAGCTGTGCTGGCAGCTGTTCCAGCAGATATGCACAGACTCGAGTCACGTTCTCCCCAGGTCAGCATTTGACTGAAAGAAGAAAACCCACATCACTACAAACACCTAGAACACACCCACCAAAGCCACAGTTCAGCCGTTTCTTCAACTCAGCCTGTGTTTCACCCAAGCGCTTAACATTAGAGGACCAGGCTGGCTGCTCCCAGCAGACCAGTGAGTCTCAGACCTGATGTGTGTTGGCCTCCTGAACTGGTCTAGAACTTGGTTTAGGAATAGAGGTGTTTTCAAGGAATTCCTTGGCCACCAGGTGCTGCTTGATGTCCTGGGTCAGCTTTACCTTGAAGGAGCTTTGTTCTGTATGTGACCAACAGTGCTAGAATGTGGTGTGGGTTCTGAACTCAGAAATGGATGCCAAAGGGGAAAGGGACTTTGTGTCTGTGTAGCCCATCAAAAGCACTAAGATTCAACTGACAGGAGCATCTTGTGCCAAGCCTCTGCAGGGACTCTGCCTTTACCCCTCTGCTTTGCAAGCCTCCCACACTCCCACTGGGATGAAAACATCCTCCGGGAGCTCTGTTTAAAAGAACCACGTATGGCACCCTTGTGGACTCAGGAATTGTCCCGTATGTGTGTGACTTGTCATAGTCCACTGTGGCTTGGTCTCACCTCAGCATTTGTGATGTCTTTGTCTAGGTCCCTGGGCTGTGCTGGGCTCAAGGCCAAGTCACTGTTCCCACAACCTCAGGGAGGCATTGTCGGAGCAACAGAAACTTCCTCTTCTCCTAGGGAAGTGCTTAGTTGCAGCCATGGAAACCGTCCCCTCACTAACAAGGCATCTCACCTGAGTGGGTCTCTAGTCCAGCTGCCAGGAGATGGGCCGTTTCCCCTCATTTCCTGTGGTGTCAATTCCCCACTGTTGTCTTTGCCACTTGAGCTGTGCCTGCTTAGGTGCTGCGCCACCTTCCTCTGTACCCATTGTCCATGCCTGAGAGACCCAAGGACAAGCCTGATGCACAGCCAGGGACCCTGGTAGACAGTACGATGTGGGACACTCAGTGACACAGTGGAGTTCATCATAGCAGTCCTTTGCTGCAATTCTTCTTTGTTAGAGTTCACAGTGTCATGTTGACTTGAGTCTTGGAAAAAGTTTTTTTTTTTTTTTTTTTGGTTTTTCGAGACAGGATTTCTCTGTAGCTTTGGAGCCTGTTCTGGAACTAGCTCTTGTAGGCCAGGCTGGTCTCGAACTCACAGAGATCCGCCTTCCTCTGCCTCCCGAGTGCTGCGATTAAAGGCGTGCACCACCACTGCCCGGCGGAAAGAGATTGCTTTATATCAGGTTATAAAAATGAGTTTAGTCAGTATACCGGTCATCTTTTGCTCACAGACTGAGACAGCATAGGTTAACGTTAACTCCTACCACACACCCAACACTTCCTGCTACAGCTTTAGGGACCAGTGACCTCTTGTAGTTAAGGTGAGCACACAGAAACCCGGATGTTTAGGGAGTGGGGAAGGTCTTGTTGAGCCAGCAGACAGTGACAAGCTGCATCTGAGCAAGCAGGGAGGTCTGCAGGTCCGCTTGAGGACTGGGCCGCTTTTCCTCCAGTAATTGACACAGAGTCGGTTTCTCTGTGTCCTCCAGGAATTGGACACAGAGAAAATGGATATTTCTCATGGGGCAGTGGTGGTGCACGCCTTTAATCCAAGCACTCACCTCTGCTAATAACCTATTTCAACTTTTTATTGGCTGAGAAGGCGTAGGAATCATATCCTTCCTATCAATTGGCTGATGATATGGTCGAGCCGATGGGAGGCAGAGGCAGGCATATCTCTGAATCCAAGGCCAACCTGGTCTCCAAGAGCTAGTTTCAGGACAGGCTCCAAAGCAATACAGAGAAACCCTGTCTAAAAAAAAACAAAAAAGAAAAGAAAGGAAAATGGGTATTTCTCATACTAAGCTTGTGCTGGAATTACAAGTACCTTGTAATTCGGAAGCTCAAACTTCATCACCCTAGTTGAACCATGTGGTCTGTGGGTAGCTCGGTGACTCGGTCCCACCTTACCTCCTCTGCCTTCCTGTCCTCCAGGCCACCCTCCACTGTGAGGAGCACAAGGGACCTTGCCAGTCCTTTGTCTGGGGTGAAGGCCACATTGCCAAGATAACCCTGTAGCCTGCCAGCACCGCTGCTGCTCAGCCAAGTCACCACTGTGTGCTGCGTTTCTTCTGCCACTGGACCTTTGCATGTGCACATCCTGGTGTAGAGGATTCTTCTGTTCCATGAGTTAACTTCT
This sequence comes from Dicrostonyx torquatus, assembly GCA_028555095.1. Taxonomy (NCBI): domain Eukaryota; kingdom Metazoa; phylum Chordata; class Mammalia; order Rodentia; family Cricetidae; genus Dicrostonyx; species Dicrostonyx torquatus. The sequence continues at coordinate 14,017 of JAQHUG010000349.1, read as the reverse complement.
GTTCCTTACTCAGTTTTTAGTTCATTGCCTCAGGGAAAAGTTGGAGGGAAATAGTTGCAGTGTTGACTCTGCTGGGCTCAGTGCTTCATTGGTGAGGGTCACCTCATCAACAGAAGATGCAGTGAAGAGCAACATCAGCACCCTCACTTTCCTTGGGGGCTGGGTCGCCAAAAGACTGCGCTGGGCAGTGTGATTCCTATGCACCTTGAAGTGCTAAGCTCCTTTGATGTACAAGTCCTCATGTCTGCCTGGGTTGTCACCTGGTATGCTCAAAGCCCATGACTATAGCAGAGTGAGGCAGAGTGGTATGGAGCGTGAACTAGCCTGCAGCAGTTGCAGAGAGAAGGAGCCATGCCCAAGTGTTTAGGAGCCCGGAACCTGTCATGTGCTTCCTTCTGCCTTCTTCTGGCCCATCTGTCTGTGTGGGTGTCTTGGTCTGGAAGGAACCAGCCCTCAGTCTGTGTGTCGTATGTCAGCCAGCCTCTTGCCTGGGCATTTCATATGGGTTTGAGACGCTGTTGTGCTCCACATCATGGGAGCTGCCTTCCACACCTCTCCTCACTTGGGTTTCCCAGTTTGTCTCCAGTTTCATTTCACATCTAAATCACTGTGCCCTATGAGGTCAGCTCTGGAAAGCAAGAGCCCAGTTTGAAGTTTTTCAGTTGTGGTTCAGTCCCCACCTCCACTGCATCTTTTTCATCTGCTCCTGGACTTTCTTCTGTCCCAACCATGGGTCTGGTGTTTGAGCCCCAAGAATATATTCCTGCTTGTATGGTGCTGTAGCAAGTGGTGCCCAGTGGGGGTGGGGTGGTGCCCAGTGGGGGTGGGGTGGTG